>JAHXMU010000253.1:270023-294114 GCA_019455685.1 Philornis downsi
GAAAAGAAAGTGCTGTTTCTTCGAGACAATGTTCCAGTTCACAGATCCACTACTGCAATGGCCAAAATTAATAAATTAAAGTTTGAATTACTTCATCACGCACCTTATTCGCCAGATTTAGCTCCCTCGGACTATTTTCTATTTACAAACTTGAAAAAATGGCTTGCCGGTAAACGATTTGCCAACAATGAAGAGGTGGAGTCTGCGGTTGATGGTTATTTTAAGGAGTTTGAGAATTCTTACTATAAACAGGGTAGCTATTAATTATCGCTTAAATTAGATTGTGTTGAAAAATAAAGAAAATGTTTTCCAACTTTTTTGTGTCTGTTTTGTTAGATCGACTAGTTTTGGGAGTGCCTTCGTAAACCAAAAATTTGGTCGGTTCCTGGATAATCAAAAAAGCTTTCTATTAACGCGATATTTATATTCAGCTAGAATAATTTTTCCCCCATTCGTTTTCTTTATTGAATCTTCCTTTTGAAATTTACAATAAGTATTCAAATCTTAATCCTATCTTAAATTAAAGTAGCCTGCCATTGCCGGATCTTATTTTTGGTGCGCCGAACTTTATATCATCAGATCAAGTCTAGCGTGTCCTTTCCTCTTAGCCGTATATGACCGGGAAAATGTTGAAGGTTTTGAGCGAGTGGGTGGACAACTTCGATATATTAATGCTTAATGATGCATTAATTTTCTTATTTCCTCGGAAATATAAGGAATGTTCAAATCCTTGATAACATAATGATAACATACCATTCCTGGGGCACCACAAATTTGGCGCAGTATTCTTGATTGTCTTCTCTGTAGCTTATTTATGTTAGAAGCCGATGCCGTTCCCCACAACTGGATGCCATAATCGTATGTCCATATTGGCTTCAATATGGTTTTGTAGATGGTGATTTTATTTTCCAAACTGAGAGTAGACTGGGAGCCAATAAGGCAGTGGAGTTGAGCCATTTTTAATTTCAATTGAGTGATTTTTGATGTGTGATGTGATTTTTCCAGGTGAAACGTCGATGAATACCCAAATATTTGACATGGTTATGAACGGGTATGGTACTACTGTGAATAATGAGGGCTGGGCTATTGTTCTGTCTAAGAGAGAATGTAGCCTGTACATTCTTAGTGGAATTTACTTTTATTTTCCACTTTTCGAGCCAAGATTCTAATGTATGTATATGAGACTGCAGTTGTCTAGAAGCCATTAATGGTCAAGTGCTAATGTTCATGAATGCAGTGTCATCAGCGAAAGTTGAGGTTTTAGTTAGAGAATGAACTGGCATGTCAGAGGTGTAGATGGTATATAGTATAGAGCCTAATATACTGCCCTGCGGAACTCCTGCTGAAACTTTTTTTTAGTTGAAACAGAGTCATTCGATTGTGCTACGAAAAATCGATCCTTTAGATAGCTCTCCAGGAGCTTGTGGGTATTTGTCGGTAGAAAAGAGACTATTTTGTGAATAAGGCCTTCATGCTTCATGCTAGAAAGATGAGTGAGAATATTTTGTTTAGCACCCTATATGCCGTTTTTTTACAATAAATGTATAATATTTGACTTATTCCTACTTCCAATATCACCCAGAAAATTTCGTTACGTTTGGAATAGATGTACCCAAATTATCGTGGTCATGAATTGGCCACTCAACCAGACAAACAAACGGACAGGGCTCAATCGTCTTAAAACAAACTGGGTTCTATTTTTCGTACAAATAAATTTTGTACGTTTTGCATTCTTTTAAGGACTCCCGTTCCAGGTGTGTATTTGCATAAAATCTACTCACTGCAGAGGATTCTGTCATGAACCATATAATTCTTATGGAAAGTTGTGTGGGATTAAGTGCTCTCCTCGGTATTTTTCAGAAAATGACTTAATTCATGTTTTGTTTATATGGCTACTAAATATTTCGCCCTTTCTATTTACGTAAATGTAAAAATTGTTTGCTAACCGAAAGCATCACATGTGTGCCCCATTACATGCATTTAAACAGTCTCGAAAACTGAAAATGTTATGCATTGCGCATTGCCTTCTCACCATGACATCTGTCAGCTTAATTTACCTGTCAAAGATATGCATGAGGTGTATGACCCTTTTAAGTGACCCAAATAAAGACAATTCCATACAAAATTTCCTGCAATCTAATTAAATATGCTTTATAAGCTTACACATACATGCATACATACACATATTACATGGCCAAATGTACGAATGCTTGTGCATCTACTTATTTATAAAGCATACGCACCGGGATTTAAGATCCTCTTGCAGAGCAAGCAGGTAAGAGTATGAGTGATATCATCATATAAAATGATATATTGCAAAGCGTATGAGTTATTTTGAGAGAAAAAACGACAGGCGGACATAAATATTTTCATGGTACGGAATGGAAAAAATGCATGTTTATGTCACCAACTGTCAAGATATACAAAATGAAATTAAAAATAAATCCAACAGACGTTATAACACACACACACACCATGCATTTGTTTGTACCTACTTGTATGTGCGTGTAAGTAGAATGTAGATGTAACCGTATAACAGTTCTCGTATGTGTGTGTGTGCTGTGTATATTTGTGCTCATATGCGCAATAATCGGTGTAGGATAAACCGGCCGTACCCAATCTAGGACTCTTACCCTTTTATGCCATGATATATGTCTCGTTGAGGTCGTGCGAGCATACGGCTATCCCAGTAATGGAGGGGTTTTGGGTATTTGTGGCTCGTATTTTTTTTGTTTTTGTTTTTTGGCTTATGTGTGACATGGAACAGCACAAAAGGATTAGTTTCAACAATTTTTACAAGATTATGCGGTACGTGAGCCACCACGAATGAAATAATATTGAATTTGCTACTAGAACGAGCGAATACACCATCATTTCGAACGTTTCGAATGTTTTTCCATTTCAGATTTTTTGGTTGGTGGGTTTTTCTTTTTTTGGCAGTGAGATGATTTCACAGCTTTTGGTGCAGCTGATGGCGTAAATCTAAGTCCTTCGTGATTTATTTTTTAATGAAATTGTGACAAAGTTGAAAACAATTTCAGTTTTTAAAATTGCGAAACAAGCGTAGTGAGTGTGTGTTAGCGAGTGTTTGAGAGAGGGAGAGCAAATGACAGGAACAATTGTTGGCTAAAATTAAGCTTCGCCACTAAAGTTGGTTTATGTCAAAGTAGTTAATATGAGGTTAAATATCCTGGCACTGATAGGAGAAGGGAAGTGGCTTTTGGATTTAAAGGTAAATTGTAATGGGGAAATGGAAAATTCGAGTTGTGGATTTCAGTATTCTTTTATGATGCTTCATGCTTTCTACAAAATAGAACAACAATGAGCCCTTTTTGAAAAAAAAACCGGAAGTCATTTAAAGGATATATATATATATATATATGTCCAGTGATGTAAAAAATAATAAGGACACTAATGTCAAACTATAGCATTTGGTCAGAAAATAAGTAAAACGAGAAATTGCTAAAAATAACTGTACTTATTTTTAGGTAATATATTACAAAAACGAGTTCCGCTCTGTTTTTTAATATTGTTGCTTTTATTTTAAACTTTTTTAAACAAATTAAACTTAAAACACAAATTCACCTTGTGAAAAAAAAAACAAGGACACTTCGTGTTTTCATCTAAATAATACATTACATACATTACCAGAAAAGAATAGATTTACAATTAATACTGTTCTAATATTGTTTTCCAGTGGTTCATATTTTGTTGAGGCTTCTTTGTCAAGCCAAGGTTAGAGTCAACAATGTTTTGACGACTGAAATCGGCATATCAGTCCACGCAGCCTGAATTAATTCCCATAGCTGATCGCAATTCGTGGGACACTTTCCTCTAATTAAATTTTTCACTATATTCCACAAATTCTCGACCGGATTTAGATCGAGAGACTGCGCAGGCCATTCTTATAAATTTATCTGGTTATTCTCAAACCACGCCTTGGGGCACTTTGTCGTATGTTTGAGGTCATTGTCCTGTTGGAACACCCATCGCAGTGGCATATTTTCTGCGGCGTAGGGAATCATACAATTTTGTAGAATGTCAACATAATCTGCTTGCTCTCATAATGCCCTGTATATGATACAGTGACCCAACACCATAGTAGGAAAATGATCCGCAAACAATGATATAGCCACTGCCGTGCTTTACCGTCTTAAGAGTGTATTTTGGGTTGTATTCCGTATTAATTGGACTTCTAACAGTATGAAGACCCCTATCTGAATTAAATAAATTAATTTTTATCTCATCCGACCATAGAATATTTCTCCATTTTTCTTGAGGCCAGCATGAGTGAACTTCAGCAAATTTTAGCCTTTGTTGTACGTTCTTCTTCGACGACATTGGTACTTTGCTAGCGCTATGAGCTTTAAGGTTCTCTTTAGTAAGTGTTTTCCGAATTATTGATGTGTCAATTTCTATGTTTTAATCAGTTTTTATCTGTTTCGATGAGATAAATGGATTCTTTTTTACACATCGAATGATTTCACGTTTAACTGTAGGTGTAATTTTTGTAATTGTAATTTCTACCACGTGTTTCTCTTACCGGAATCCATTTGACTGCATTTTCAACCATTGTTTTTGAAATTCCACCCAACCTTGAAATTTTTCTGTAAGTATTTCCGTCTTTATGCAAATTTTTAATAGTTTTTCTTAATTCTAGGTCACAGTGCTTAGATTTTTCCATTTTTCCCAAAATTTTGCTGTTCCTAAGTTCGAATTGAATTTAAAGTTTCACTAAAATCACTTTTTTACCTTTTGCATACAAAAAATAACTTTTAAAGTTTTGATATTATTTTATTTTAGTTAATCGACAAACTGTCCTTATTAATTCGCATAACCAAAACCAACTGATCTCTGCTTAATAACCTATTTTTTTTTCTAATGTATATAAGTACAAGTTCTAAGAATTTTTGTAACGGAACTTGTTTCTGTAATATATTAAAATTAATACAGTTATTTATGAGCAATTCTCTCATTTTATTTATTTTCTGATCAAATATTATTGTTGGGCATAATTGTCCCTATTATTTTTCACATCACTGTATATACATGTGGTCAAAATAATAAGTGCACACTTTATTTTTTTTAAAGGCTCGCGACGAAAATTTATTTAACTTAAAAGAAAAAACAAATACTAATTTCGTTTGTTATAATATTAGAAATAAAATAAATACTAAAACAGTAACAAAAAACAAAATTTAAATTCAGTATTTTCCAACAAGTAAGAAATTAATTAAAAAATATTGGACAAAATAATAAGTACATTTAGTTGAAGTAAGCAAGTTGGCTCAGTCTTGAAAACGGCGACTATATTGGGTGCGGTCTTGGGCATCATTTGGTTTTCATTCGTGAACCAATTGCATCTTATATGGGAAAAGATGTAACATTTGCAAAATTCTTTGTAAAGACCGCCTAGACATCTCTAACTGCTGCTCGGGATTTTCCTCAATATTTGCTTGCACTTGAGCAATGGTCACTTCATTTCGAACTGCACGAGATCTTCCAGCACGAGGAAGATCACAGACAGCCCCTTGTTGCTCAAAACGCTGAACCAATTGGTAAATTGTTGGAGCGCTAAGAGCATTTCGAACATGAAAGAAATTTCGATATGATCTGAATAATCAAATGCTGACTTTCAAAGTAAAATTGAACAACTTTGGTTCTTTGTTCTGTGCTGAGCGTTTTCATCATAAATTTCCCAAGTATTATTTAGTTAACTCTGTAAAGAGACGAAAAAAAGACTTAAACCAAAAATTCCCATATTTAAACCTTAATATTTTGCTAACCATTTTGAACTTGGCTTGCAATTCCTTTAAGTTGGAAACCGTGTTTAATGTATTGATTATACTCAGACATAATATATTCAGAACATTGACCAAGACATATTGTTAGTATATTGAAACAACATGTGGACTGGAAATTATCAATATTGTGAAAAGAGGGGTTCAAAGCGCCACATTTGTTTCAAAAAAATGTACATATTTTAAATAGAAATAAAAGTGTTTCATGCCACTAACTAAATCTTTAAACTTATATCAAATTGGTTCCGTGTTAATTTTTCTACATAAAACTGGTGGTGAAAGCATATTTGAGCTGATCAATTTAAGAGTCAATAATTTGAGGCCTAATTCTGACATTACCATAATATCTGGCACCTTTACCTAAAGTGCAAGATGAGAATTTGCTTATTCATTACTTCATAATGGATTGGATCTGAATATATGAACATGATATTTTACATATGAATGATAATGCATCACATGACTCAGACTATATAATCTTCCATTTCTACTTGTTGCCAGTCATCTATGGCGGCAAAAATAATCTACTTTTACAAGTTTTACAATGAACCATAAAAATGACATTGAATGCATAAACTTTATTTACTTTCGTCTCTGTTTGATGAATTGAAAAGGGGGTTTTCATAAATGCAAAAACTATTTATGTTAAGTGCAAAACGTTCGTTCACCCTTCCCACAGCTTCTTCAAGCGGCATCATCTCATCATGATTTTCATTTAGAATTCCGCCATCAACCAGTGATAGATATATATCTGAGTACCACCAACTGATGAACATTTCTCGAAGAGTGATTACATTAAAACTATTCGAGAAGTTTGCTATCTATACAATCCATAGCGCAAAAGTGAATGTACAAGTGGAAGAAGTAC
Organism: Philornis downsi; assembly: GCA_019455685.1. Taxonomy (NCBI): domain Eukaryota; kingdom Metazoa; phylum Arthropoda; class Insecta; order Diptera; family Muscidae; genus Philornis; species Philornis downsi. Next base: position 276,693 of record JAHXMU010000253.1, read on the forward strand.
ATAATAATCTTTATAACTCAAATAAAAAGTAAAAGTCAAGCGTGAATTGCAAGTAAACTTTTGCTACAAATATTCGTATCTCTTCCCTGTGGGGGTGGCTTATAGGCAGAATCCTGTTCTCGTTCCTTGCCCTGATGACGACGTAAAGCCGTACTTTTCCACTTTTATATGCTGTTATTTAGAGAACTTTCGGTCGTGCACCAGCACCCGTAAAATCACTCCAGCTTTATGGCAAGAAGAGCGATAGGGAAAAACGAGAGCGAAAGAGCAGAAGAGGCAAAAACTTTTGCCAGAATTGCGAAAAGAAGGCTTAATTTAATGTTGTGTCAAGTGCGTGTAAACGCATCTTGACATTCAACAAGAAAATGGCTTAAATGCCAAACACAATGTACCATTTTCGTTGTGTGAATCAACAAGGATTGCTGACTTAAATGCAATTAAATCATGGAAAACTTTTGCACAAATGAATGTGTTTGTTAGTTGGTAGATTCCCGCCATGCCATCCATCCATTCATTGGACAAACTTTATGAAATATTTAATAATTTACGTGGCTTTTCACTGTTCCTCAAAACTGTTTTGAAATTTTTCTAGAGCAACAAAACAGAAGAGGTTGGGGAGATGTGATAAACACTATTACCACTTTTGTGGCTTTTATGCTTCGAATAGACTTTGTTAGACGCTGGCAAACTTTTCCGTGTTAGCGCAACTCATTTATAGGACATACACGGGGAGAGAGAGAGAGAGAGAGAATGAGAGAGAAAAGTAATGGGAAAAAATGAAGCCTGCGATAGCTGGTTGTCGATGTCGGTAATATAAAAAGCGAAAGTGTCAGGAGTTTTAGTTGCTTTCGAATAATTAAAATAATGGCTTGTTTAAAAAAGTTTCACCAACAGAATAATCTGTTGGCTCTAATGTTGTGCTTATAGTCACAAGGACAATGATAATCTAGATTGTATTATGGCCTCTTTGTTTAAGCTTCAATATTATGTTTTAATGAATACACTCAACAAAAACAAATCCTCTTTTATTATCGAACATTAAATGGTGTTGTTAATATGTGACAAAGGGAATACGTAATACACAATGCAGTCATAAAACAAGTCGATGAATTAAACTTTTTATGTTTGGAAACTTTTTGTAAAGTCAAATATTGCTTTGACAAAACAATCAGCATCTTAAACTTCTATACATGTGGTTGACGCAGAATTGTTTTTAGGTTTGCCACCCAAAAATCAATGTAAACTTGAGTCGTAAAGAGTTTAAAGTTTGGATAAATTAAAGGAATTCTCAAGAATTATTTTGCTCACATAATTTTTGGAATAGTATATTTCTTTTGATTTATATATTTCTTTGCTTGCTTTATTGATCAAATTGTATTCTCCATAATAACTTGTATGTGTTATCTCAGATGAATGTTGTATCTAAGTGATTTATAATATGGGGCAAACATATTGTACGATATCTTTGCGATAAACGATTTATTTCATAACATAACGACGACTTTGAATTACGACAATCACTGTTCACTTACATTACTTACGTGGATGGTCAGGTCAGTCCTAACATGATCATAATGTTAGATAATTATATATACTCGTATAGGGCCATCCATTTTTTGGTTTCAAAAGTACATAAAGCTATGATTTTGATTCAGTTTTTATTTTATTATAACGCTTGGACCTTGCCATTATGTACAAAATATATGTAATTTAAATGACCGACTCTGGATTGGTTGCATCTGTGGATTGTTTAGGTAGTTTTGGAAAACGAACGGCCCAATGACACCTCCAGACCATAATGTGCACTAAACAGTCACTTTTTCCGAATGCAATGCCTATTCCACAGTGACTTCTGGGTTCTTTGAGCTCCATATGCGACAATTTTGCTTGTTGACATAACCACCGAATGACAAATGAGCTTCATCGAAAGAAAATTTTGTTCGAAAAATCAGCATTGAAAGCCTGTTGCTGTAGCACTCAATTAGCATATCCACGGCGTTGTGAATGGTCAGCCAGCTTTAATTATTGCGTGAGTTGGTGGCCTCTACATGGATGAAGGTGCAAATCCGAATAATGCAAAATACGCCATAATCAGGTATGTGATACAAAACGTTTTCGATTTAAAATCGATGCAAAAACGATGAAAGTTGTGATGCACATCTTTTTATCGATTTCATTTCGGTTTGAGCTGAAATCAATTTCGATTTCATTTTCCATTTCGTTCTATGAAAAATATGGATAAGAAAGGTGTGATAGAAAACGAATTACCGTTTTCATTTATGATTTTAAATCGAGTAGTCTTTGTGTGGCGATTTTGCAAAGTCGCATTTCTTTATTCGGAAGAAAAATAATAAATTGCGAACAATTTAAAACTAAAGTGAAGAAAATTTGAAATGTAGGTATTTATATCAAACATCTGATAAAACACATATTTATTTTGTATATTTCAAGGGAAAGCACGCTTATAGCTTCGTTGTTTGTATTATTTTCTAAGGAAGGTTCGGCAGTATCGGAATCTGCTGTTAGTCTACTATCCAATATGAATTCTTGATTGATGTTGTAAAACTTACACATGTTGTGAAGAGCACAACAAATGTTAATTATTTTTACGACTTTAGACGGCTTATACCATAATGCGCGATACAAACACCTGAATCTGCTTTTAAGAACACCTATTGTTCTCTCTATTATATTCCGTCCTGAAGCGTGTGCTTTGTTGAACCTGTGCTCAGGCGAACCAGCTGTTGGATTTCTGTATGGGGTCAAAACAAATGGCTCAAGTCCATATCCAGAGTCTGCCAGAAGCCATGAACCACAATCTCCATTTTCATACATGGAACAATAAAAGTCTTTTTGGACGCTTAAATTCCTCACAAACGAATCATGACTTGAACCTGGTCGCGTTGCATCCACAGCCAAAATATTCATTTTATAGTCGCAAATCTAAAAAAAAATTGAATTAATACAAAATTTACACATATATAATTCATCTAAATTAACTCACAATCATGGCATTTATGCTGTAATATCCTTTTCTATTATAAAACAAATGTTCCTGAGTACCTGGTTTAATTATTGTAATGTGGGTACTGTCTATGCAGACAACAACACCTGGAATTCTGTATTCATTAGAAAAATGTTTTTTTTTTTTGACTTCAACGCTTCTTGTGGCTCAGCGGAAAGTTTTATCCAGTATTGGCACAACACCTGCTCCAGGAAAACAACCATGCGTCCAAATATTTTAGAAAATGTGGTGCGGTGCATAGCTATGGCAACATCATTCCCCACAGAGCGTTGAAAGCAGCCTTCAGCGAAAAATCTGACCGTTGCTGCCAATTGGATTGCTAATGGAATGGACGAGGGTGTAACACTTGTCCCAAGTTTATCCATTATCCAAATAAAGGCTTCTTTATTTAAGCGAAAGCATTCTACAAAACTATAAACAATTATGTATTACTGAAACCTTGGGATAACACATTTGGTTTACTTTTTTCCCGGCAAATCTAGTGGGTTGGAAGCATCGCGTAACCTTTTCCTTTCAATATTTTCTTCTTTATTTGATGCATCACTTAAAATTGCGGACACTGCGATAATAAATGCCATGTTATAAAATTATTTTTCAGCTTACACTTGTTAATTTGATTCTTGTTGTGCAAACACTTGTATTTTAAAACGTAAACAAAGGCTCTGAGTTGTATTTTGTAAAAGAATATGGTGGAAATGAAACACAACTGGAAAATGAAATCGATACGATTTCTGTCACAGCTAAAATCGATCTGTTCGTTTTGGTACTTCGTTTTCATTTGAAAACAAATCGATTTGCATCACATACTTCAATGTACCGCAAGATAAGCCCAATTGTTAGAAACATTGAATCGGAAAATACCGATTATCCCCCACACTCTCACTAACAGAAGCGATATTTTCGGCAGTGCCTACATTGCGATGATGCACAGGTCTGACCACATCTGTAACTCCTTCTCCCTCTTCAAATTTCTTCACAATCTTGCCAATTCCCTACACAGTAGGTCGATTGTGACGACCATAATCATCCCGTAATGCACGAAAAGTCTCCACGTTTGAAGCACCACTTTTGTAGTAAGTTTTAACTATTTTTACGCATTCTTCGGTTATTAAGCGATCCATATTCATAAATGGCAAACCTTTCACTAAATAAATAACCCTTCAGAAGACAGGTATTTAACAGCTGACATCATTGCCAGATCGGCGATTTTGAAGCCAATTAATAGATTACCTGTTATATAGTAAAGTAGAATATTGAAAGCGCTTCGGCCTTCCATTTTGATTTCCGACTTTAGGTAATTTTAATTTTAAATGCTTCATTATTCTCACTTTTGAATTGAGCTGAGAATTTGCAAATAGATGAACCGTTTTATAAATAACTACTTCTTATTTCTCTGTGCAGAAATGTAGTTGGTTTGTATTGCAGTCTGTGCATTAAGATAACAGCCTGTGTTGGAATCCTGGCTAGCTTTGTGCATATTTTTAGACAACTAAGACATTGTATTATCTTAAGCTTTAAGGTGCATGAACTGTAGAAGAAGTAAATAAGATTATCCCGGAATCACAAGCTACGTTTATCAAAGTCAGGAGGAATTTTTGCTACCATTCTAGCGGTATGCTTTATTCCATGCCGTATACTTATGTATACTTCTGTCTCCGGGAAAAATTAGCCATATTGGAAACATATTGCAGATGCATCTCTTATATTTACAATACTCTATTCCAACTGGTGTGAAAATCTACCACATATAGCATCATGCTTCCATTGCACAATTATATTGACATCACTATTCAATTTTTTAGTGGTGAGAAATTTGAAGTTAAAAGTTTCAGCAGTGAACAATTTTCGTTCAAACTTATCAAGATAGAATGTCGGTCAATTTCCAGTGCATTTCCGATAAAGAATTCGTTGAGTTTAGGACTGACTGTAGTGTTGATTTATGATATTTATAACTTTTTGTCCGTCTAATTTTAGTTGTAAAATTACCCTTACAATAGTATCACCAGTGGATCGTGATGTCTAAATTTAGTGAAGGATGTTGTTATTTTCCTCGGCGCAGAATCCAATTTCGTGTCACACTAAATCATTATTTCCAATGAATATGTCAGTATTAGAAGATTTCGTTTTCGCATATTTTTTAAAAGTTTCCCTAATACTGTTGTGATGCATTCCCCTCATTTTCTCCATAATCAGATATTTGTGGCATTAACTGGGCTGTAACATTTTTATAGTTCCATCGTTGAATGTAAATTCCTGCGAATGTAACACCCATTCCCTTATCGTATCAGTAGACTTAACTCAATTTAAATGACCGTCGTTGGATTTGTTGCAGCAATAGATTATTTTGAGATAGGTTCAAAAAAAAATCGACCCAATGCGCGCCAAACAGTCACTGTTTCGGGATGCAATGGCTTTTCCATAACCAGTCCTAGATTCTGCGACCCCATATGTGACAATTTTGCTTGTTAACGTAACCACCGAGAGAGAAATGAAATTCATCGCTGAAGAAAATTTTGTTCCATTGAAAGCCCACGTTTGAATCATCACTTTTGTAGTAAGTTTTAACTATTTTTACGCGTTTTTTAGTTGCTAAATGATCCATAACTTTCGCTAAATAAATAACACTTCAGATGACAACCTTGCCAGATTGGCGGATTTGAAACCACAGAAAGGATAACCCTGAGCAATAGGTGGAAGACTGTGAATTATGAATTATTATCCATAGGTGGAGCTATTTAAAACTCTGAGAGTCTTGCCAGACCGGTGGTTTTGAAATCACTTAATGGATAACCCTGTGTTATGGACAAAAATGTAATTTACCTCGACCTACGGGTGAGAAGTTACTGGGAACGAATTGAATTTCGGATAATCGGTCAGTTTGAATTGGAGGTACTGGATGGGGCCATGATCTGAAAAGATGTTAGGTTGTGCCAAGTTTTAAAGTCACCAGCGAGTCAGCCAGATAGATGGACACTAACCAATAGACTTAGAGAGTCATGAAACATTGGTCAAAATGTATTTGGTACTATATAGGCTTTCTTCTGCATATTTGGCGTACCAAATGATATACACTTTCATTCCTTCAGATGAGGATATAAAACGTCTTGACATTTTATTTTTTATAGTTTATTTTCTAATACTAATATCCTATTTCTCACTTTCTGTACATTTTTTACAAATTTTACATACTTATAATATTTATAAATAAACGGCAATCGGAATTTGTATACGAATTGCATCGTCCAAATTTCGAACACATTGCGAAAAACATACTAGAAATTCTCCGAAAATGGAATAACAATTCCCGTGTAACAACTTAAGCTCAGGAAAGTAAAATGGCTTAAAATGTTCAATTCGATGAACTTTTATATCGATTTTATTGAAATATGTATAAAAAAAAACGAAAAATTGGCTTGAATAAAGACCAATATCTAAAGACCGTGAAAAACTGAAAATAAGATTTAAAAATCCATTCGGGGGGTGTTTAGTTCGTTGAAAATCTCCGAAATTCTCCGAAAGTGGAATAACAATTTCCATACAACAACTTAAGCTCAGAAAAGTAACAAATTGAATTTCTTTATGGTTTAAAATGTTCAATTCGATGAACTTATATTGATTTTATTGAAATATGTATAAAAAAAAAAGACGAAAAATTGGCTTAAACAAAGATCAATGTCTAAAGACCATGAAAAACTGAAAATGAGATTACAAAGTCCATTCGGGTGGTCTTCATTGAAAATCTCCGAAATTCTCCGAAAGTGGAAAAACAATTTCCAAACAACAACTTAAGCTCAGAAAAGTAACAAATTGCATTTCTTTATAGCTTAAAATGTTCAATTCGATGAACTTTTACATTCTTTTTATTTGGGAGTAGTTTTAGTCAACAAACTAAGTTTTATCTATCATGTGGATAATGTTGTCCGACGTTTAAATTATTCACTGCGAAGTTTTTATAATTCCGACTTAGTGTTGCCCAGATCGATTAAGGAGAAATTGGTTCATGCTTATATCAGCCTAACATTCTATATTGTTTAGAGTTATATAGTGGCACTAATAAACAAAATATGAGGAAAGTTCAGATGGCGTTTAATAGAGTTATGAGATATTTATATTCACTGAGGTGTCTTGTTCATATAACACCGTATGTTAAGCGTTTCTTGGGTTGTAGTTTTAAAAATTATGTAGATTTTAGGTCTTTGCTGTTATTTTATAAAGTTGTTCGATTGTGTTGTCCTCAATTTCTTTTTAATTCATTTAATTTTTCACATTCCACTCGTAATAAACAGCTTCCTATTCCTAAAATAACCACACCCATGGGTCGTGCTTTTGTAGTAAGAGTAGCTCGAATTTACAATTTACTACCAAGCCATTTAAAAAGTTTTAAATTATGTCCTGATTCTTACAAAAGGCACATTCTACAACACTTTCAGATTTTGCTGTAAAATTTTGTTTTCAATTAAACTGTGAGCAGCCTTTATTACATACCGATTATCTTATATTTCAAGATTCTATTCCGATTAACTTCTAACTTTTGAATTAGTCTTTTTTTTCATACTTTTTTTTGTCTTCAATGATCATGTTACAATACTAGTATTTTTATTTTAGTTTAAGTTTTTTATAAAAAGAAATGTTCAGATTTTAAATTTGAATTAGCCGTTTGCACAGAATTTTATTGCATGTAAAACACCAGTATTATATTATAATGTACATATGTATGTTCAGAGGAATACTTATCGCGATGTTGCTGCTGCTAATGTTCAGAAAGAAGAGACCGAACCAACCAATATTTTATTCTCAACAAGCTGCACTTTGCTTGCATTGAGTGCTTATTGATTTGTTCTAACATATTGGAAAATATTACCGCTTCAAAAATACACCAATACCTCTATCTACTTGCATTTAATTATGCTCATAATATTTCGCATTTTAAACCAAAATGATTTAAAAATGTATAAGAAATGCAATGAGTAATGAGGAATAGGTGTATATTAGCATTGTGCAGTCAACAGTACATTCGATCGGTCAACAGCATAAACAATTGACCGCACACTTTTGAGTGAAAACGTTGTGCAGTAAATGCATTATGAATATTGTCACTCAAAATTGTTCACTCAATAAATGCATAGAGTGTATATGGCAATTTAAATTGTACACTATATGCAAATAGTGTACATACGTATTTTAGAAAATAAAATATATTCTACATAATGATAATAATGAATAAATGTATAATTTTATAATTATAATTAATATATAATTGGTTGAGAAATTGAATAATTTCTCAACAGATCATAATGTCATATTATATTATTATATGTCATATAATATTTTTACAAATTTTATATTTAATTTTTATTATGATGAATTGTTGCATATTGTAATTTACTTATAATTGGCCGGAAGGCTTTAAATTACAAGCCAGAAATAAATAAATAAATAAATAAATAAATAAAATATAAAGAAAAACATATTGGCTTTAATAAAGACCAATCTCTAAAGATCACGAAAAACTGAGAAAAGGAGATTTCAAAACCCTCTTGGAGGGTTTGGTTAATTGATTCCAGTTGTAAACTTTGGCACAACGTTTGTTGTTTAGTGTTATTTAAAATAATGAAGTTTTAAGTATATTTTGTAAAGTTCAGGTTTGAAATTAAAATTAAATAATAAATTTGGAAAAAAAGAAATTAATGTAAAATTAATCAAGTTATTTTTTCTTGATTTTAACATGTTAACACAGATTTATACCGAAGCTAATGTCGTTACTTAACCAAAGCTTTAACTGAAAACAATATCAGCATAAGTTACAGTATGATTTCAAGGATTTCTTAGTTTTATTTCATTGTTGATAGAAAACAAACAAATCGGGTTTACAAACTACATGTTTTATATACATGTATCTATATGTACCTATACATGTTTAAGTATCCGAAAAATGTTGCATAGAAAAAATATTAAGAACTCAAGATTGCAGATATTTCAATAATGTTAAAAGTTTCATTATATTGTACGTAAAACGTAAGCCGACTTCGTTATTAAGAAGTAAGGCGCGTCTTCATCGTATATTTAAGATAATTGTGGGCATTATTTACTAAATCCTCTTCATTTGTTATACTCAGCATTCAGGATATGGTTATTTCGGCTATAACTCTTCGTCACTTTAAAGAGTTCCTCCGCTAAATGACAAACAATGAATTTATGTTATTGAAAGTAGCACTTTTGTTCATGAACTCATTTCTTTCAAGATTATCGGCATTCTCATACACATGTACACGTTAATGTAATATGTGTGCGTGTGTGTGCAAACAAGTATAAGGTGTTAAACCGCAAATCATCAATTAATAATTAATGATTCAATTCACTTTAGAGTGTATCAACGTAGATGCCATCACTCGATGTCTATCCTTGCGCTATGTTGTTGTTGTATTGAATACAAGGTCTTCTGTATTGCCACAATAACAAGCGTCATAAATTCCTTGTTAAACATATGATGCCTTGAAATACTTGTGCTCAAGAATGTGTGTGTGTGTGAGTTCTTGAGCCAGCTAAAAAGCGGAGTAATGAAAGACACGAAGCCACATCATTCATCCCCCTTTACATCAACATCCCCAGAAAGTTCGAGCATTGAAATTTGACAGAGTCCCTCGTACTTTTGCTGTACTCCTACGTGTACGCGTAGATCAAATGGAAGTGTGTAACGCCTCTTGTTGCCGCAGTTGCGGTTGTTCCCCGCATATTTTATTTGTTATTCTTGGCGTTCAACTTGAGCGTTACTAATTTTTTTTTTGTTGGTATGAAAATATGTTTTTATATATTCGCATAAACATTATTCACATGTTATTTCCTCTTTCCGCCTGGATTGGCAAATGCTAGGTTATGGTTCACCGAATGGTGGGTGGGCTGACTGCCGACTGTCTTTGTCCGACTGACTGAATGATATTTAACGGTGGGAAATAATGTGGTTTTGTTATGCTGAAAGATAAATGAGTGTGAATTCAAATCGATTTCCCTTAAATGCAATAAATTTGAGCGTATTTACGTGTACGTTGGTGGTTTTGTTTTGAAGTGCTGTTTGATATTGCCAGAGGTAACAGTAACAGTAACAGTAACAGTAACAGTAACAGTCACAGTAAGAGCGACCATTTTGATTTCTTTAGATGCCAAATTTTAAAATGAGCCTGAGAGTGCTGAGAGGTTTTCAGTCATTAAAACATGAAATACATTACGAGATTTGGACATAAGTGAGTATATTTTTTCCGGCATTTAAACATGATGCATTTATGGCTTTAGCATTTCTAGCATCTGAGGAAAGTCTCTCTATTGAGAAATGGAACAAAAAATGCCTAAAGAAACCTAAATCTATAATTCGGAAGCTACGAAGTCAATATGCTAACGGAATATTTTTAAATAAGAAAAATATTGGAAACACGTTTAAGAATATAAGAATTTTTGGTGAGAATAGTACTGAAGCTGAAAATTTTGACGTGAGTGGTCTCAATAACTTTTTTTTTATGTCAATCAGTACATAATCATCCGAATCTAGAATTCTCTATGGTACATGACGTTAGGGATTACGAATTTAAAGTAAGTTCTATTAATGGCTCCAAATGTTGAATGCATATTTTGCTATCAGAGCCATAAGTGCACCGTCAGTGTTATCCAAAATCTTTTAAATAATTTTAAAGGAACAAGTCATGGCTTATTTAAATTCTCTAAGGAAATTGTCCGAATTTTAGTCTGGTTTTAGAAAAGGTCATGGTACAACAACACCAACAATAGGACTCATTGTGGGAAGTATTGATTGTCTTCTCTAAATCAAAGAAAACGGTGGCTGAAGCTCATCGAGAGCTTGAAAACGTTCACGGAGATGCTGATTTAAGTGAAACAACGTGTCGCGATTGGTTCCGTCACTTTAAAGACAATGATTTTGATGTTAACGACCGTTCGCGTGAAGGAAGACGAAAAACGTTCGAACACACTGAACTGCTTGATGAGGATCCGTGTCAAACGCAGGTAGAGCTTGTTCCAGTATTAGGAGTTACAAGGCAAGCCATTTCCATTTCCATTGCATGCGTTGGGAATGATTCAAAAGCAAGGAACTTAGGTTCCCTATGAGTTGAAGTCAAGAGACATTGAGCGCCATTTTTTCGCCTGTGAACAACTGATTTAGCGACAAAATAGAAAGGGGTTTCTTCATTGCATTGTAACGGGTGCATTCATTACAGCAATCCAAAGAAAATAAAATCATGGGGGCTGCCCGGTCTACGTCGTCCCTGTGGCCGAATATTCACGCTGCGAAGGTTATGCTTTGTATTTAGTGGGATCAGGTCGGTGTTATTTAATACGAGCTGTTGAAACCAAGCGAAACTATCACTGGAAATTGATATCGATTTTAATTAATGCGATTGAGCCGAACTCTGTGCTAGAAACGCCCACAATACGCGGAGGGACACGAGAAAGTGATTCTTTCGGCATGACAACGCTCAGTCTCTCGTGGCCAAACCCGTTAAAACCTAGCCGGAAACGCTGAAATGGGAAGTCTTACCCCATCCGCCATATTCTCCAGATATTGCGTTGTCCGATTATTACTTGTTCTATTCGAAGGCACGGTCTGGCTGACCAAAAGTTTAACTCATATGACGACATCCATGACTAGATTCGTGGATAGTCTCAAAAGATGAACAGTTTTACTGTGACGGAATTTGAACTTTGCAAGAAAGATGGGAAAAAGTAGTAGCTAGCGATGGGCAATGCTTTCAATAAATTATTTTTAAATATGATATGCAAACAAAGAACAAGATATCGCCTTGATGTACGCTGAGCTGGTGGGGTCATTTATTAGATTAGGTTGAGGGAAATGAGGCAAGAGATTTGCTACAAATTCATATTGGAATTCAAGCCTACGCTCGTGCAAAAGATATTTTGAAACATTTCCAATTGACTTCTCCTAGAATCCCACATTACATTACAGCAATATACTGTTGTCTATTTGTTTATACCATTTAACTAAATTTGTGCATACAAAATGATTGCATATATTGCTATAATCGCATTATGCACCAAAGAGCCGTTGCTCCCTTATTTCATTTAATATTACAGCTCGGCAGTGCACGGCAGTAATGTAATCCAATTCAATTGTGTCTGGCTGGCTTTGGCCACCAGAGTGGGATTTTGTGAGTTTTTACTGTTGGATGTTAGTGGCAGTTTTGCTTTTTGCTTTACAGGTACCCAAAGCAGACTCATAATTGGTAAAAATGCGCGATATTTTGGCAGACTAACAATAAGCAAATGTCAACGATCCCATTAAAAATGAAATCACAAATAAAGTCGTGGAACACAGTCGAACAGAATTGTTTCGCAACGACGATTGGTGTGGCGGTTAAATTGTATGTCGTTCTTTTTCGAATGAAGTTGGACAAAGAAACATAACTTGTTTCCATATTTTACAATGGATATGGAATGTACTTAGTTTAAGGTTCTCAAAGTTAGAAAAATATATATATTTGTCTTATCTAGGTAAAAGTTCTTTTTTTAAACTTATGCGTAAAAGTTTAAGGAAGGTGATTGGGACAGAAGTCCATGAAAAGTCCACGAGGGTTTAACGTGAGTCTCGCCGTAAAGGCCTTACCCACGGTGTGCGACACCTTGGGCATATTACAATGCGATTGCCAACGCCCCCCTGGGATAGCCAAGTAAAACTTGGGCTGTCTAGGAAAAGGGGCTGACAATTTAGGTACTACCGCATATTGTCAACCCTTTCTTCGCAGCCGGGAGATACCAAATTGATTATGCTAGTATGGAACATAATCCCCATTGGCGGAGATGAGGCCTATCTTACCACCTCTGCTACTCTATGGGTCTGTAGCACCCGGTTGCAATGCAACTCCACATTCGACTTTGTCTTTAACAGCGAGTTTGGTATCAACCACAACCCGCATGATGCTTCCACTAGGGGTCCAACACCAAATGATCAGGCGGGAACTGAGTCCCGGGGCCTCCTGATCCCCATGCTACCGGCTAAACTCACCGGTTGGAGCTGCATAGCAAAGCACATAGCAAAGCTACTACCAAGTCGTGATTTATACACCATACTTCACGGGATTGGTCGCCCTGTGGCAAAAGAGTACAGACTGGACATTTTTTACATACCTGCAGGTGGGAGACGGTGGGAGACGGGGAAAACTCCAAACCCCTTCCATTCGACGACGGTGAACGGCAACCATGAAATATAGACATAGGGAAAACCCCATGCCTGTCCGTACCCTCAGAGAGATCAAAAAGATTTAACATTTGCAATTACCAATTGGGCCAAGTTTTGGCAAGTTTAGTAAAGATCTGTGAATACTATTGTGTTTACCAGCCAGGCAGGCAGATCGACATGGCGCAATCGACTTTAAAGCCATAAAACACATTTGGTTGCATTTGGATGCAGAGTACTTTAAACGCTTCCTGCTGGGTGTTACCTATTTGGCCCTAGTAAAAGGTATCGTATACCTTCATTACTTAAGGTGATGGAATAAAAAGTGTAATCTGACTCAGACTAATAAAGAAATTGAAACAAACCAAAACTTATTAAAACAAACTCAGACTTATAAAGAAATTAAAACAAACCAAAATTTAAACCCATTGGATAAATACATATTGATTGAATATGAAGTTATAACATGTTGCAACAATTTTTTTTTTTAAGTATGGGAGATACCGAACCGCGCTCCGATTTTGTTTCGAGTTCATTCCAATTTCATAACTTTTCCGATGAGTGACATGTTGAGCAAAATTAAATCGGCCTACGTCGACTTCTTCAGTTTTTGTTCCCTTTGGCTTCTATGGGGACGAAATACTGCGGATTGTCCCTCTTACCTCGACATGCGAAAATAAAAGCATAAAATTCATAAAAAATATTGTTCATAAACATCTTTTATTGTCTTTTTTTGTACATATTAAAGACCAGTGACAAAATGGCCAAAGGTGGCAGTCACCTGGAATATTTTATTCAATTTAATCAATAATTCATTTTAACTAATACGATAAATGTAACATTTAGTAATATTTAGTTAGGGTTTATTGAAGGAGGACACCTTAAAATCAACAGAGAACATTTCTTCCATTTAGCATATAAAATCGTCAACTTTAACTCGCAAATCCTTAAATGTTGTTCGTTGTTCATCATATAGTGGAGTGAAAAGTTGCCTCCATTTCCTCTTTATGTTTGTGCAACTTTCTGTTTATTCTATTTACAGCAACGAATATCACTGTTTCCTAATTCCTATTAGTGGTTTATTCAGTGCAACGAGAAATGGCAGAGACTGCTTGCAAATGCTTTGGCTTATGGCTCACTTGCATTTGCGTGGTTTGACTATCACTTTAAGTGCATTAATATTTAATAAGACTGCCGCGGACAGAGTGTAATGAACACAAACTTCACTGGCTGCTTTAGTCGTATCCACAGTCCACAACTATTGTCCTGCTGCCAATGTGGCGGTTAAGGTATTTGGTCGATGAAATCTCCTTTTAACTTGGGTCATCTCTTCGGTATCCGAGTCGGCAAATATGCGCAAAACAACAGCGATATCGTTGGAAATTACTTGAATACCAAATGTCCTGGCTTATGCAAAAAAGGATTTGGATTTGTTGGAATTGTTGTGGAAGCGACTTTCGTTTTTCCCTAAGCTTGGAGATTTTGTCTGTTGTTGCTTACTTCATTCCTCATTGTTGATGGTGTTTGTCCTGTGAACCCTTTAAGATGAAATGTTCATTTATCATATGAAAACACAACAGATCTCAAACTGTAGCCTGATGAGAAGATATGTAGGCAGAGACAGAGGGAGGGTGGGAAAACACATTTGTTTAATAAACACCATAAAATCGAGTTGAATGATTATTGGTTGTGGTTGCTGGCACTGGATGAAGAAGATGTTTTTCTCCGCCATCCCCGTCTGTTGCCAAGCAATACGTTTATATCCTTGGCAAAGTGTGGAGAATGCATTTAATGAATATTTAAGTGAACGCCATAAAAAAGGACAACTTAATGGGGATGTTATTCGCTCGCTTGATGGTATCTCTATGTTGAATTGTTTAAGTGGAATCGTTTCAACCGAGTGTGAGAGCATTTTCGAATTTTTCCGCATGATAGCCATAAATATTTGCATATTTGAAAACATGTTGCTGTTTTTTGTTGTTGTAAAATTGTATAGTGGTGATTGAACTTTACATGGATTTACATAAAAAAGGCTTACTTATGCACAAATACCAATACAAAATATCAAACATTTATACACCGTCCGCACAGTCTATACAGCAGTGTTGCCATATTAGCAAATTTTATGCTATTTTGATACATTTCGTTTCTTTGTTGCATTTATTTCTTAAATTCGATCCTAATTGCTTTGGACCAATTTTCAAAATTTTGCAATTTTTTTTTAATTTTTGATTCAAATTTCAGCATAATTTTTAGAGAACAAGGCTTTGCGTCATAAGAATCAAAATCTGCCATTTTTTTGTAGGTATTTGCAATAATTTCAATATATTAATTTAGGTCAAGCTGGTTTTGCGTTTGACATGTAATTTTTTATGTGAGCTGTAGCGATATTTCTGATCCAAAAAAGTAATGCCAGGGGATATCGATTTTCTGAGCCCTTCCCCTATTGCATGCTAAACAACACACATAGATCGTTCAATACTAGATATTTTTTGAAATCAGACGATGTTTAATCATAAATGGGACATACACATATGGTCACAATAATAAGTACACCCTATATATATTTTTATAGGCTTGTAGACGAAAATTTATTTGAATTAAAAGAAAAAGTAAATACTAATTTCTTTTGTTATAATATTAGAAATAAAATAAATACTAAAACAATAACAAAAAACAAAAATTAAATTCAATATTTTATCAAAAATAAGAAATTATTCAAAAAACGTTGGACAAAATAATAAGTACATTTAATTAAAATAAGCAAAAAAGTAAAAAATCCAGCTTTTTTTGCTAAATTGGCTGAGTTTCATTAAAAGTAGGTACATCCACTTTTACTTTAAGTTGCTCAATGCTCTTTTTGGCATGCTGGCAATAAGCTTCCTGCAGGTTCCTACTGATATTTCATACCAAGTTTTTTGAATAAAATTCTATAACTGATCCTTATTTTTAAGAATTTCCTTTCCAATTCTTTGTTTCAACCCAAAGATTTTCGATTGGATTTAAGTACGGAGATTGACTTGGCCACTCAATAAGGGCAACATTATTATTTTGGAACCAATGCCTTACCAACTTAAAAGTATGCTTCGGACCGTTATTCTGCTGGAATGTCCATGTAAGAGGCATACTTTCAACAGTATAGTTCAACATCGTATTTTCCTAGATATCTTTATAGTGGAATCTGGTCATAGTGTCGGTAATTCGATGTATCGGCCCGGCACCATACCACGAGAAAAAACCACAGACCATAATATTGCCGCCCCCGATGTTTGACCGTCTTTTTTTATACAGCGAACATAGAATTCCTTACCCTTAGGGTGTCGAACATTCCGGGCACAGTTGTTTCCAAATACATTAATTTTTGTTTCATCGTTTCACAAAATGTTTCGCCGTTTTTTCAGCGTTTTCTCCGGACCAATTGGAATGACTTCTTTCAAACTCCAATCTAGCCTTTAAATTTTTTTTGTCTAAACAAAGGAACTCTTCTGGCTATCCGTCCTGGTAAATGTGATTCTTGTAGTCTCCGACCAACCGTTCGCAATGGAATTACATTTCAAATTTCTGCTGAAATTGCTCTTGAAGACACAAACGGCTCCTTGTCCGCAAGTGTTACAATACGGATGTCAGTTGTTTTTAAAGTTTTTCTGGGTCTTCCGCAAGTTTCGACGGGCTTTTTATAGACAGATAATTCTTGATTTTTGCAGCATGATAATGCGCCATCCCGTACTGCATTGTCTTCTCGTAAGTTTTTCGCCTAAAATCCAACTAATATCATTCCACAACCATCATATTTTCCTGCTATACCATTGTGTGATTCCTGTGTATTTCTAAAACTGAAATGACCGCCCCGATTGCCGTTTTGAGTTGGTTGCAGAGATTCAACATGGACTGTAGCTCACTCTGATGGCCATGCCGAGAGTTAATTATTTGCCATGCTTCTATAATAGGAAAAAGCGTTGCCATAAGTGTTTTGTGTCTGGAGGAGAGGGTAATTTGTCTCCTACATAAATGTTTTGTGTTTGGAGGAAAAAGTGGCAACACTTTTTCCTATTATAAAAACATCCCGAATAATTAACTCTCAGTGTGGCTATCAGAGTGCGACAGAGAAATGGATTTATACTATTTATTCGTCTTTTGGAACTTTTGGATGCAAAAGTATTGATTAAAATCTTAAATAAGTTTAATTTAATAAACTAATTTAC
>JAHXMU010000253.1:294124-310544 GCA_019455685.1 Philornis downsi
AACAATTACATGTCTGTTATTCTGGCGCTTTATATAGCACCCGGTATATCTGAATTTATAATCATATGTATGCATACAAATAAGTAGCTGCTAGGCTATCATTTGAGTGAAACGGAAAGCCTAGAAAGTCGTCACAGTGATTTCAGGATCCTTTTCAGAAAATTGCTTGAAAATACTATTTTCCATTGAGATCAATTTGGAAATTATCATAAACGTAGATAGATATTACTATTTGAATGCTGGTTTGTGAAAGGAATTTGTATATATGAAACGCTCATTAATCGAAAAAAGCTAAAATTGCATTGTATGAAGGTTTGTGACATAGACGGCATTTTGAAGACGAGATGGATTTTCCGAAAAAAAAAATTTTAAGTTAAAATTTTTTCAAAATAATATTCAAAGAAACTTACAGTTTGGACAGAGATTGCTACTATATTTTAATGTACAGGATGTCCGTCGGCAAGGTATAATACTTTGCTTGTTTATAATTTTTGATTAAATGAAAGAGAATGGATCTTATATTGATAAATGTTTTATTTAATGTCGGCAATTATGTATGGAATACCTCAGTTAGCCTTTTGAGCACATCTTTCATTACATTCTCACACATTTCATGCGGTATTTCATTAATTTCATCATGAATATTTTGTTCGAGTTGCTGAATCGTTTCTGGTTTGTTTGCATTAACCCTGCTTTCCAGATATCCCTACCAAAAGAAGTCCGAAGCAGTCAAATCAGGCGACCGTGGAGGCCAATCAACATCATCATTTCTTGAAATAACTTGTTGTGGAAAGAGGTCTCGCAGAAATTCCATTGTAATCCTGGCTGTATGCGATGGGGCACCGTCTTGTTGATACCACATGTTAATCAAACCCAAAGCATGCAGTTGTGGTGTTAAAAAGTTTTCAATCATATCACGATATCGCTCCCCATTGACCGTTACCGTTACGCCGTTTTCAGTCTCAAAGAAGTAATAATTGGACAATTCCTTCTGACCAAATTGCACTCCAGACTGTCACTTTTAATGGATGCAAAAGTGACCGATGAATAATTTGAGGGTTTTCCATTGCCCAGACTATTCTGTTTATTCACATATCCATTCAAGTGAAAATATGCCTCGTCACTCATTATGATTTTTTCTTGAAAATCCTGGTTGTCATGGGCGAGCTGCAACATCCTATAGACATTTGTACGGCGGCTTAAATCGTCTTGTGGAAGCAGCACTTGCATTAACTGAATTTTAAATGAAAACAAATGCAAATCTTTGTGCAAAATTGGGGCCAAATTTGTTCTTTGAAGACCAAGCTCCTAAGCACGGCGTCGAATTGGGGTTGATGGATTGTTTTGAACACTTTCTTGAGCAGCAGTAATGTTTTCGGCCGATCTTGTAGTACGTTGTGGTCCATGTTTGGCCCTATCAGCTACAGACCCTTTCTTCGAAATCATTCACTACACGATAAAAAGTGCGTTTTGTTGGCACGTAGTTTTTCCCAAAAATTTCACGTAACTTTCTCATCGTCACAGTAATCGTCGATTGATTTTGATAAAATGTTTTAACGATTAAAACACGTTGGTTTATCGAATATTTTTCCATAATAATTTTTCTACTGTTCCACTGCCAAATATGAAAAAAGTAGTATACCTTCCTGACGGATACCCTGTGTTTCGGGCGTCTCGGCAAGAAAACGTCAATAGAAGCTTTTATGGCAGATTTGTATTTGATTTTCATATTCACCACCTTCCGTCTGTCGGCATGACTGTTAGAAACTTTGCATAAAAATGGAATAACTATGCAACTTGAATTTGAAAATGTATAAAATCTGTCGTGTAGGAAAAAACCTACCCGTTTAAAACCGAACGAAAGAAGCCAGAGTTTAACCGGAATCTTTATTCAACACCCGTCGACTTGTAGTAGCTCTTGGCTTTCTCTTATATGAAAAATCTCTTGTGACTATCTTGTAATATCTCTTGCCAAAAGATTTCTCTCGCAATCTAGCAGTGGCAATTGCTTCTCAAATGTGTCCCATTACAATTTACTCTTAATTATTTCTTATCCAATCTCAGTCAAATGAAGTTGTGTGGCTCATCCCGAAGAGCACTTCAAAAAGAAATATTGCAATCCCGAAATGTCTTTTCCATCCACCAGAAATAAGATAAATATCCCATACATTGCAGCACAAGCAATACCTCCTACCAATTCTGTTTGTTTTTTCCCTGAGTTTAATCTTTTGGAAGAATATCTGTCGCGTCACCATCGCCTCATATATGTACATATAAAAATCTCAACTTCTTCCAGAATGATTAACGATTTTTCCCAAAAACTTTATCATTGCTTCGCAATTCAAAACTTAAATACGCGGTAATGTAAAGTCATTAAAGAGGACTGTGTCAATTCATACACTATTTTAATTAACAGAAATTAATTAATTAATTACAAATTAATTAAGTACGAATTATAACTAATAAAATGGATTAGATTTGAGAATTTCAGTATAATCTGGCGATGAGTTTTTATATATTCCTACGTGCCTCAGGTATTACAATTGCACGAAATCGGCCCAGTAGGAAAAAATTTGCACATACCAAGGACTGACCCCATACCTGAAGAAACGGCATTTTCAGTATTTGTTCACCATTTTTTGTTCATTAACTAAAAGCGATATGTAATTATTGAAAAATACTACAAAATTATAATTTTTTCTGGTCATGTTATGGGCAAGAAAACAACGCATTTGGGAGTCATATATCTGACCATAAGTCGGAACATCACTCATGACACTATGCTCCCCTGTTATTATACGTATGAGTATACAAAGATTAAATGCATCTTCTGAAAAAGAATCCCATTTTGGATTTTGTTGTAATATTTTGCCATTTATCGGTTAATTAAAAGCAATACATAGAGATATTGTATGAAATTGTCCTGATTTTGGTCGTCGTTACCAAAACACATTACAAGGAGCTAACTGACAAATTACGCATGAGAATAGAACGGTTTTACAATGCCCACTTATCCTACGACAGACGCACCACATACTTGTTGCAGATAACTTTTAAGCTTTTAGCCACCTTTGTTGAGTTCTGACCTAAATTTATTCGAATTCGATCCTCCACTTTAGGTGCTATTTCTTCCAAAGTCGCTCCTATTCTGTAGCTAACACCATGTAGCTGTTGAATCTGAAAAATAGATGGTTTCGATTTCCTTAACAAATGTAGAGCAACTACGTCATTAATAGACATCTTGCGGGACTAATGGGAATTGCACTATAAGTATGCTTTTTACAAGGTCGGTCCCACAACTAGCCGGCCGAATAAAGATGCCACAAAAAAGTGGGAAAATTTTAATTTATTCTTCAACAGAATCTCCTTTTAGCTCGATACATTTTACCAGTGATATTCAACAGCTTCTATATCCTGTCTATACTGTCAAACTGTTTAAAATGGCCTTCAATTGCAGACTCCTCATTTCCGGCAGACTCCATCTCCTTTTACCACCGAACCATTTTTTTCAAGTTTTGCAAAAGAAAATAATCCGAGGGAGCTACATCTGACGAAAAAGTTACGTGAATAAATAATTCGAACCTTAAATCATTAATTTTGGACATCGCAATAGTGGATGTATTGCGTTGTCTTGATAAAACAACACTTTCTTTTTTGCCACAAACAGCCTTTTCTCTGCACCTTTAACACCTAAGTGCTGCAATAAATTAGCATAATATTCTCCGTTGATGTTTTTTGCCTTTCTGAGGATAATCAGTAAAAATAATTTCACGCTCATCCCAAAGAATAGATGCCAGAGAGAGAGAGAGAGAGAGAGAGAGAGAGAGAACGTCTTCGCCATCTTTGGACACGATTCTCCCATTCCAGTCCACAGCTTTGACAGTTCCTTTGCCTCAGGTGTGAAGTGGTGGATCTATGTCTCTTCCATGGTTCTAAATCATAGCAAAAGTTGGCTTTATTACGGTGAAATATCGCCCAACACTGTACTGAAACATCTCCATGACGTTGTTTTTCTTTTATTGAAAGCAAGCGTGGCACCCATCTTACGCACAGCTGGCTCACATTCAAATCTTCGGTCAATATATGATATATAGCACTTTTTAAAATGTCTATCACTTCAGTTAGCTCACGCACCTACAGCCGATTCAGACGATCATCCAATACCATTTCTTAACCGCGTCTGGCGTGGATACCTCAATTGGTCGACCACTACGGTGTTCTTCTTGGGAGCTCGTCCGGCCTCGTTTAAACTCTGCTAACCAATATTTTACAGTCGTCAATGAAAGAGTAGACTCCCCCATTTGCAGAATCTAGCTCGGCTTTAATATTGGTTGAACTGGAACCTTTGAAATATTGAATTGCATAACCGCGACCAATTTTCTCCATGTTTACGCATTCACTGAGATCGTTTACTTTTGATGGTTCAAACAATAATACTAAACAGTGTGGCGCCTTGAAACTTAAAACATATTTTTTATTTTTGTTTTTTTTTTTTTTTTTTTTGTCAAACTGAGGACATTATCTATACGTAGAGATGGCAAGATTAATCGCAAAGATTAAATTAATCGATTAATTTTGGCCAATTAATGATTTAATTGTATCGTAGACTTGCTTTCAATTAATTGCAATTTTATTCAATTAATTGGCAAAATAATCGTTATTTTTTTAATGCTTTTGGTATTTTATTAATTTTTTTTCGATTTTTTTATTTCGAGCACATGTTTTTATCTGTGCTTGGCAGCATTGTTTCTTTGTTCTTTCTTACATCACTAACATTCTTGTTGGGAATAACCGTTCATGGGCTGCTTGATACAAAGCCATTTAATGGAACACTTGGTGTGTATGAATTGAGTGAGTCCCCTACAGCTTCCCATATCTATATTTTCCATATTTTCCATATCTGAGATTTTGTCCGATGCAATGAAAAATTTTTCTATTGAGGAAGATAACGTTAAGGCTGTTGTCACAGACAATGCAAGAAATATTGTCAATGCAATCCATGAAAAATTCGGAAAATAGCGCCATATTCCATGTTTCGCCCATACGCTGAATTTGGTTTGTTCGAATTCATTAGATGTTTCTGCTGTACTAGGTATTATTTTAAAATGCAAAACAATTGTGAAATGGTTCCAACGCAGCGTTAAAGCCACTGACGAAATGCGAAAGGTGCAAGCAGCCGCTGGCGTTCCAGAGGGTAAATTTTTGAAACTTTTACTAGATGTAAATACGCGCTGGAATTCCACCTATAAGTGACGAACGACATGGAACTCTCAGCCAAATAATACCATTAGTTCATTGCGGTCATGAGCAAATTTTGAAAATTCAACCATGTCAACCAGCAGCACAAAAACTGAAACAAGAAATTTTAAAGCAATTTGATAAAAGATTTGCGACCATAGAACAGTCTTTTTCTCTTAGACGCATCCGCTATCTTGGATCCCAGATTTAAAAGTGTTAATTTTAAGGATCCATTGGCCTTGTCGTCGGTCTTAAGATATATTCGTGCTGAAATAACCGAAAAAGATGACAATATGGAAACAGCAAGTGAGTCATCGGTTGAATCAGAACATGATTTTGATTTCTGGGCTCCACACAAAAGCAAGCATGTGAAGATGTACAACCTCAAGACGAGCTCACTTTTTATTTAAACTCCCAAGTTTTGCCACTTAAATAAAACGTAGTACATGCTTGGGATGACATGAAACCAGTTTATCTCAAGCTCTATGAAGTCTCTCAAAATTATTGCCACTTGATTGGAACATCAGTGCCTGCGGAACGGTTGTTTTCCAAGGCTGGATCTACCGCAACATTAAAAAGAAACCGACTAACAACTAAAAGGTTGTCAAAATTATTATTTTTACAAACATGGCTGAATAAAAAATAATAATTTTTCAAGTAAATTGCTTTTAATTATTAATTTTTTTTTATAAATCGGCAATTAATCGACAATTAATCGATTAATTCGTATTAATTGCAATTAATTGCAATCAATTATTTTACTTCTGCAATTAATCATATGATTAATTAACCGATTAATTTTTCTTTTGCCATCTCTATCTATACGTCAGGTCGGCTTGTTTTAGGACAGTCCTTGTATGAGCTCTTCAGCAGTTGGAACAAAGTGAACTTGATAGCACTCCGAGTGGCGCAGGTCGTACTTGATACTTTTACGTAGACATGATTGTTGGACAGAATGGAACCATGCCCCTGATACCTCCCATGCAAATGCCTCAACTGATTCCGAAAGTTTGTCACACCATAACACCCAGTTGGATGGTCTAATTTCGAACGAAATTATCACAATATAAAAGGAAGATTGTGTTAATTTTATAGGAGATTTCCTGGAAATAGTCTGGCTTTTCCCATACAAATGAATGGAGTGGGTTCGTAATTCCCATAGCATCCTCCTTAATGGGAGTGCCACTTAATCTGTTTGCTGTCTTTCCATAAATAGGAATGGAGGGAATGAGACCATGCACCTCCTACAAATTGATTTACGCGCATCGGAATTTAGTCATACTTAACAGCCTATTGAGAGATTTCTGTCAAGTTGTGCACGACTTATTTATTACTTTGACATACATACCTAGTCCTGCCATATGTTCTGTTACACAATTTCCGGCGCTTATCGTTCAAAACTTCTTGCGGGAATAGAACCGTTAACTTTTTTTTCAGAACACATGCACTGATTAGTGAAGAATACTAGTCAGTTTGGTTTCAGTTTGCAATCTATTAACATGGAGTGGGGCGTTAAAGAGAATCGAGTCAGCATAATAGCGTCGCATAAGTGCGGATAGAGTGCTGGCCAAATTTTCGAGTTGCTAAAACCACTCGGAATATCAAAAATGTTCGTTTATCGTGCTATTGCTCGCTTCGGCGAATTGTCTGGAGTAGAAGACAGGCCAAAAAGTGGTCGCCCGCGTGTTGTCCGTACGAATACGGTAGTAAAGGCAGTGCGTGAAAGAATTCGGAGAAGTCCCCCCTTAGAAAGCAGAAAATCATGTCCAAGGAATTGGATATATCAACCAGATCCATGTCTAGGCTGATTCGGGATGATCTGCATATGAAAGCCTATCGTCGGTCCACGGGGCATCTTCTAACTCCTCAGCTAAAAAAATTAGGCTGGAAAGATGCAAGCGACTTTTGCAGTGGCACGCGGACAATGGCCATGAAAACATTCTGTTTACGGATGAGAAAATTTTTACCGTGGAAGAAGTTTTCAACAAACAAAATGACAAGATTTATGCCACTTCATCTAAGGAAGCGAAAAAAGTTGTTCCAAGGGTTCAACGTGGCCGTCATCCCTCTTCCGTAATGGTTTGGTGGGGGGTCTCCCACCATGGTGTCACATCCCTCCATTTCTGTGAAAAGGGCGTAAAAACTGGTGCAGAGGTTTACTAAAAAGATGTGTTAGAACGTGTTGTGAAGGGTTTGACCAATACCCTTTTCAATGGACGTAGATGGATCTTTGTGCTTCTGCGCACAAAGCTGAAACCACGCAGGAGTGGCTCAGAGTCAATATTCCTGGCTTTATAGCAGCAGAAGATTGGCCATCAGGGAGTCCAGATCTCAATCCACTGGATTATGCTTTGTGGTCAGAATTGGAGAATATGGCTTGCAAGACTCCCCACAGAAATTTGGGAAGTCTTAAAACAGCCTTAACCAGAGCAGCGTCCTCGATCTCCATGGAAATCGTACGTGCGGCTATAGCCCAATGGCCACACCATTTGAAAGCTTGTGTTAAAGCAAAAGGCGGCCATTTCGAGTGAATACAATTTTTTTTAATAACCAATATTGTCTTCTAATAAATGAAATAATTTTGAATACAATATGAATATTGGTCTTTTTTATCGCGTTTTATATTTGAACCAGAACATATGGCAGGACTATGTATATGTGGGGTTCGCAAGAGCTGGAAGTTTTTCAAAAACTTATTCAGATATAAAGGGACAACAGCTATTTGTTTCATCTCGCATTTTATTTATTTTCCATTTTAATTTTATAACGAACTGTGGCCTTATAAACCACTGTCTTCTTTTCGCTTTGATCCATTATGCTGCTATTGTAACAAGTATTACAGCACTTGAAGATATCGTTATTGAGATATTGACGCATCTCAATAACCATTGGTAAAAGTGTTAAAATGTCTACATGTAATTCACATCAAGTGCCTGATGGTTGTATCTGCATAACTCAAATGACACGCTCAATGTTTGCCATTGAGGCTCGAAGGACAGTCATCCAGCCTGGCCATATTGCTGGACATATCGCCCGGTTGCCTCACATCTATATTATGCTATCCTATGCTGTTGCAGACGATGAGGATATTGGTGATGATGACGATGATGATGATGATGATGATTGCCACAACAGATTGTTGATAGTAGCATTACAAGATCAAAATAATGTTTTCACACACAATCCTTAACACAAAAAGGCAAACCAAAGAAAAACATGTTATTTCTCTTTTTATATGCGAGCATTTGTATGCTTTGTTTTACCCATTGATGAACACAAGAAAATAAGAATATGCAAATGGAATTCTTGAAAAAAAAAACGAAAGAAAATAAATACATAAATGGAAAATCAACATGTGAAGGAATCAGTATTAGCATAATTTTATGGCAGCCAATTCTATCATATTATAATATTTTTTTTTTAGAGATGGGATCGTCTCTGGTAAGGACATATACGAAAATCCAGATTCGTTTAATAGCAGATAAAAAAATATTGAAAATTTAAGAATGTGAGTATATTTGAATATTATTCTTAAAAATTTTACACTAAATCGATATAAATATTAAATCGGGGATTACCGAAAAGAAAGTTTCAGGTAAAGACTTAAATTGGACATTTGTATATACATAAATGGAGGTGCAAAGGCAAAAACAAAATATGCCATAATGAGCCGTAAGACAGGCCCAACTCTTGACAATCGACATTTTTGGCTGTCCGTACATTGCGATGAAACGCTTAGATTCTCTTAAAATTTCTTTATAACCTTGCCGATTATTATAACGACCATAATCACCCGTAATGCACGAAAAGTGCCCATATTTTAATCACCAGTTTTGTAGTAAGTTTTAACTATTATTACGCGTTCCTCAGTTGAATCAATAATCAATAATCGTGGCAAACGTTTCACTAAATAAATTACACTTCAGATGACAGGTATTTGACAACTGACAGCCTTGCCAATGGTTAACCCGTTAATTACAAATTTAAATCACATTTTGAATTAATTCTGTCAACTACATTGAAACATTGGGATGAAATAATGGAAAACATGTGGAAGCTTTGCTTTTATCTTTAGAAGTACATTGTAAATGAATATCACAAACAAGTTTCTTATACGAGTATGTGAACAAAGACGAAAAGCGAATTGAAACGACATACCTCTGTTATCGATCTAACAGTGCTCTGATTAAATATTTAAAGTTGGGGCACAGCTAAAAGCACTCACAATTGATTTGCGCTCGATAAAGTTCAGAAATATTGACATCATTCAGAATACAACCAAACTTGTAATAGAATTTCCACGAAATATAACAGAGAACCTAAAAAACTTGACATAAAAATGTCACTGTCGGAAGAAATAAAGGGTGTCCCAACAAGAACGCAAGATTTAAATTTTATATAAAACACAGATATTAAAAAAAAAAAATCCTAAAACTTTATTATATCGTAAAGTAGACAGAATGAGGTTATGTATGGAACAACACATCGGGCAGATGACCGCCGCGGCTTTGCTGGCACACACGCGATCTTTTAATGAAATTTTCAATGACCTTTTTGCATAAATGCTGCGGACTTGAGTCGTCGTCGGATTATTCGCGTAAACCATCGACTTCAAAAAACCCCAAAGAAAAAAGTCTAATGGTGTTAAATCGCACGGTCTAGGCAGCCAATTCTGGTCCCTAAAACTCGAAATAACAGGACCGGGAAATGACTGATGCAGCAGTTGAATGGTTTCTCTGGCTGTATGACATGTGGCGCCGTCTTGTTAAAACCACATGCCCTCCACATTCATTTCTTCAATTCTAGGCACGAAAAAACTGGTTATCATTTCACGATACCAAACACCATTGACTGTTTGCCCTCGACATGCCTCATTTTCATAAAAAAAGATCCAATAATTCCTCCAGCCCAAAATCCATACCTCACAGTGACACGTTGAGGATGCATTTGCTTCTCGTGAATCATGCGAGGATTTTCCTCACCCCAAATGCGACAATTCTGCCTATTGACGAAGCCATCAAGATGGAAATGGGCCTCGTCATTGCAGATGATTTTATCGGCAAAATCAGCATTTTCATGTTGTCTCTCCAATACCCAATTAACGAACTCCCGTCGCTGTCCATGGTCAGCTGGCTTCAGTTCCTGAGTCAACTGAACTTTGTATGCCTGAAGATGCAAATCTTTCGTCAAAATTCGCTGCATAGTGGATTTGGAGACACCGATGTGCTGAGCGCGGTGTCGAATTGAGGTGGATGGAGTTTGAGCGACATCATCACGTACAGCTGCGACATTTTCGGTCGATCGACCTGGTCGAAGGCGCGTTGTTGTCTTTGCATCACTAACAGACCCAGTTTTGGCAAATTTATCCATTAATCTCTTTACAGTTGACACTTTTGGAGTATTATAGTGACCCCAAATTGATCGCAATTTGTGAACTGCAGCCGCAAAACTTTCACCATTTTGGTAAAACAATTTCACAATGAGAATGCGTTGTTCATTCGTGTAGCGCTCCATTTTTACTAACCTCTTACCTTCTACTAGCAAACAACAATAATTGTTCAAATGTCAAACAATGACACTTCGAATGGCGCCAAATTTAAATCTTGCGTTCTTGTTGGAACAGCCTTTAGTTGACAATTTTGACCCAGTGGAGATTCTCCACCAGCGAAATGCATGTGCAGAAACAGTTTTTCGCAAGCAATCCCAGTGTTTGTACACAACATCGATGTAAAAAACCGACTGATCAAATTTTAAAATATTTCGAAGAATAGATATGTGGAAGAACACCAACTTTAAATATTGTACAAGAAAAAATTAAAGTTATATTCTATTACTTTCTTCTTATCTCTTATAATTTTCCTGTATAACACACAATGTTCAAAACTCAGCAAGTTGAACGTGAATGCCATGAATGTTCATAGCTATATTTCCCATCAAATTAAATCATTCTAGCTTAGGATGCGAAAACATTAGAGGGGTTGGCCTGTTACAAATTTTTTTTTTTTAATATTATTTTCGTTTTATTTCTGAAAAAAGTGGAAAGATGAAGAAAGTTATAAATATAGTATCTTTATTGTTGCTACAGCAACAATACAACAAAGACCAAATCCCAACAATAATTACACACAACTTTCAGCACAATCACGAATTCGAATATCCTGAAATCATAAACAAAACCGTAAAATATCCACAAATCCTTTAAGGGCTAATAAATATTAAACGCTGCATTTCTATGTAAACTCTCACTGTATCGTTATGCCATTCTCATTCTCTAACCATCTCCCTGGATAGCACTCATGCCATCCTTTCACATTTTATCGTTGTACATCTCGTTACAAGATTCCAATATTCTAAATTGAACGCAACACCCAAATGGTTGCCAGATAAAGTTGTTGGTCTTCAGAGTAATTTTGCCATGATATCCATAATAATCATTGGCCCGTAACCATGATAAACGAGTGAAAATGCAATTGTTGACTGCAGCAGTTTCGATTTCATTTCAAGCATAATTAATTATTAAATTAACAAACGAACACAATGGCATAAGTGTGTGCCATGTAATCGTACACTGTGCAGTGCCGACTGCCGACTGTATGCGTATGTAGGTGGGTGGAAGGGTCCTTAATGCAGAAATGCTCGTTTTGGATCCTTTAGCCATCATCCCTGTACTACCATTATTCAATACTGTTCTTGCAAATTCGGACAACACAAGTTTCGAAATGCAGGTCTGCATTACAGCGGCATTGTATCCTGTAGCAGAGCATTTGTGGGATAATGACTTCGGGGTAGGAGTTTCGCCTGGGAGAAGGGCCTTTAATTGCATATTTTGAGAAAGACGTGAAACGGTTTAAAGGAAAGTGTTTTGGACGTCATGAATATGAATTTAATGATAGAATGATATGTACAAAGAAGGTGAATGACTGCATATTAAAATAGGCACCTACTTTTTCGATCTTTTTGGACTCCAACTAAATTTGTCGAATCACCCCTAATAATTATGTTAAAAGCGTAATTTTTGTAATATACCAAACCCATATCACATCATAAAAATTAATGGTAATTTTTAGATTTTGCTTAAGTGTAAATTGACACCGTACATCTCTTTCCAAGATTTTTACACCCACCCTCCTTTTGTGTACAAAAGCTATACAAAGTTTTTTTTTTTATTCCAATTAGAAATGCTCATTGGATATCCTATAAAAGTATATATTCTTGATCATCGGAGAAATTTATGTCGATTTAAGCATTCTTACCCCTTCTTAAAGTGGCCGCATTGATTAAACTACGATGCTCGAATTTTGTACAAAAATATTTTATAGTCTTGAAAAGTTTAAATGCGTCCAGTCCAGTTTAAATGCGGAATCTTTTCAGAATTTCTTCAACTTTTTTTATGGCGGCTTTTTATGATGGCGGTACCAAAACTAACCGACCTGGCGTATAGATAGTGCCAGTAGTTTGAGAAAAGCACAAATTATTTTGGTGAAAAGTGGCAACCTTATAAAACTTATGTTTTAAGTATCAATGCGCCACATTGTTTACGATATTTGTTTGAGCAAACGATTTCAGTGAATTTGTAAACGTTATGTAATTCAATATTTCCATTTGAAAAGTTTCAGTCCAATCAGTATTAAAGTCGGTAATCTGCTCCTTCGTGTACGACTGTAATGTATTGAGCAGCAGAGTTTTAATGAGGCCGTGCGAGCTGTCAAGATGAAGACTTTTGTGGTCGACTAGTTGAGGTGTCCACGCCAGACACGGTTACGAAAATCCACAAAATTGTATTGGATGATTATTGGCTGTAGGTGCTTGAGCTAGCTGAAATTATAGGCATCGCATAGTGGCCGAAATTTTAAGCCCGAGAAAGCTGTGCCCAAGATGGGTGCCGCGCCTGCTTTCAATAGAGCAAAAACAGCGCCGTGAAGATGTTTCGTTAGAGTGAAGCCAATTTTGTGCGTCGATTTATCACCACGGATGAGGCATGGGTTCACCACTTTAAACCTGAGACAAAGAAACGGTCAAAGCAGTAGATTGGAATAGGAGAATCGTGTCCAAAGAAGGCGAAGCCGATCGCATGTGCAGGCAGGGGTATGATATCGGTTTTTAGGGATGTGCAGGGGATTATTTTTATTGATTTCCTTCAGAATGGAAAAAAATATCAACGGTGAATATTATGCTAATTTATTGCAGCGTTTAAGTGATGAAATTATGGAAGAAAGACCGCATTTGGCGAAAAGAAGAGTGTTGTTTCATCAAGACCATGCTCCAGTTCACATATGCACTATTGCGGTGGCCACAATTAACGAATAAAAGTTCGTATTGTTTCATCACGCGCCTTATTCACCAGATATCCCAGGGACTATTTTCTATTTGCAAACTTGAAAAAATGGCTCGGTGGTAAACGATTTGCCAACAATGAAGTGGTGAAGTCTTCGGTTGAAGGCTATTTTCAGGAGTTTGGCGGTTCTTACTATAAACAGGATATAGAAGCTTTGAATATCGCTGGAAAAAGTAAATCGAGCTAAAAGGAAATTGTGTTGAAAAATAAAGAAAATTGTTCACAACCTTTTTGTGTCTTTCTTAGGTCGGCTAGTTTTGGGATCGCCTTTACATTATTTAGTAACTAAAACCAGTGCTGGTTAATATGTCCCAACAGGAACGCAAGATTTTAATTTGGCGCCATTCGAAGTGTCATTGTTTGACATTTGAACAATTGTTATTGTTTGCTAGTAGAAGGTAAGAGGTTAGTAAAAATGGAGCGCTACACAAATGAACAACGCATTCTCATTGTGGACTTGTTTTATCAAAATGGTGAAAGTTTTGCGGCTACAGTTCGCAAATTGCGATCAATTTGGGGTCACAATAATGCTCCAAAAGAGTCAACTGTAAAGAGATTAATGGATAAATTTGCCAAAACTGGGTCTGTTAGTGATGTAAAGACATCACTGGGACTTATATATTTTTCGAAAGGCAGCAGTGATGATGGGAGTGGTTACTGAAAAATATTAAAACCGCCGTACGTTATGCAGGAACGGGTGAAAGTGGCCGATTTAGCAGTAGTCCTTGAACTACTAAAATATCTAAACTTACATTCATTCAATTTACAAATGACAGAAGAATTGTTTAAGAATGGCGAGCAAGACGGACGAATAAAATATCTGAACGAGTTAGTCTATTTACGAACATCAACGAGCGCGAACCACAAATATCCAGCACCTAACAATTTAAATGTTGTAAATATCTCATACAAAACCAAATTTTGTATTTATTCTAAGAACTTATATTTTTATTAATAAACTTTTAATGCAATTTCACTAACTTGTTGTTTCAAATAAAAGTGGATTCCTACATTATGTACGAGAAGAGGGTATTTTTGACTCGCCCATTTATCATTGCGATGTGTTAGTCGAAGCCGATACATTAGAAAAAAGAGTTATCCTTATAAGGACTGGACTTAATTCAATACAAGCAGCGTTTTCGAAAATTTCTTCAAAAATTTTACCATTAAAAGCAATACGTGATGACAACTGATATGGGAGTCATAAACTTTTTGAGCGACAGTCCAACTTGTGGGCGTGGTATTATATTTGTGAGAAGAATACTTTTTTAACCTCTTACTCTTAAATCACGTTATAGCTGCCGCTGTGATAAAAATTGATCCAGTAAGAAAGAAACTTGTCAGTATAAACCCTGAAAAAAATTGTCCATTAACTTGCCTATAAAAAGCGATATCTGAGGTAATTCATATGCACGAGAAGAAATCATTCGTAGACATCGCTTTCTTCAATGATATCCCTACATCATACATCGATTTGGATAGGTCAGCCTCTTTGGAT
This sequence comes from Philornis downsi, assembly GCA_019455685.1. Classification (NCBI taxonomy): domain Eukaryota; kingdom Metazoa; phylum Arthropoda; class Insecta; order Diptera; family Muscidae; genus Philornis; species Philornis downsi. Next base: position 309,196 of record JAHXMU010000253.1, read on the forward strand.
TCTTCTAAAACACTTTTAATGCTGTCGTCCTCTTCTCGATTATGCAATGGGTTGCAATCATCACTTCGTTTGTTATAAAGTCTGTTTGCTTCTGAGACTCTTTTATTAGTTAATCCTTTTTTTACTAAGGGAAAGTATGAAATCGTAGTTTTCTTATGTGAATACTTAGAAATCCATTTAGTGGCCTTTTTAAAGGCTTTTTAGCATCGGACGGTTATTCTGCAGCATAAATATGTGTACAATAAACAATTACCAGTTTGCCTGTAAAGTCCAGCAGATGTGTAAGCACCCGTAGTTAATAAGGCCGTATTTAAAATCCGGATTCTCTTTACGCATGTATTATTGCCATATTGGATGTGGTTATTGGATGGAGGAGGTCAATGGACAGAACTGTTGTCAATTCTTTGCTATGACACCTAGAGGAAATCGTTTAAATTATTAATTATGGTAATTTATGAAAAGAGATTTCCCCAAATGTTTTATTATTAAATACTATTTAAAGTTTAAATGAATGAACGAAGAATGCAACCTTTTATACCCAGCCAAATCCGTTTAACTCTGATTCGTTCTCCCTACCTCTTCCTCTCGCTCTCTCTCTCTCTCTCTGTCACCCCCAAACACACAATAAGTTAAACTTTCATTTTGCGGCACAATTTGGAGCATTTTAGATTTCATTTTGAGTCGTTTTCCATTTGAGAGACGTCCTTGCTAAAGATTTCGTTGGTTTGCCAGACCTTTTTGTTAAAATGCTCTGGGTGTTAAATCCCCTCAAATCTTCTCAAAATGTTTATGGTTTTCACATATTTTTGTGTTAAATACATTTTGATGCAATAATCCTTTTGTTGGAGTTGAAAAACTAGTGGTATAATAACCACATTTTAGGCTCTTCTGATGTGGGTACCGAATTCATACTTACAAAAGCACACAGACACAGACACTGACACAGACACTTTCGTAGGTATTTGTACATACATTACATATATATAAATATAAGGTTGTCCACAATGAATACAACAAAATGACAGACCCTGGGCAAAGGCAAGAAGAAACAAATGATCTTTATTACTGTATAGAAATGAAAAATCTTGTTCCTTTTCATGATACGTATCATACATTTCAACTCAACTACATTTCAACTTTCCCTGTGTGTGTGTGTGTGTGTGTGTCCGTTTTTGTTAGGGTAAACATTGAAGGATTTTCTTATTCAAAAATTCTGACACATTTTGTGATAACAGAAGGTCCAACAATATACAAAAATATACTAAATATGTGCATATGTGCAGACGGACATACGATGTGTCCACTTTCATTTGCACCATCACACACATCCAATGATAAATACGGTTTCT
>JAHXMU010000253.1:320544-413204 GCA_019455685.1 Philornis downsi
TAATGACAAATCATGAAATGTGTCATATTAGAGGAATGCAGAAGAAATCCCAAATATCAGAGACTACGTTATTTCAACTAAATTAGAAAATACATTGACAATATAATGACAATATCAGCCATTTTGGATTGTCAGTTTGTTTTTGACAGATAAAAAAGTTAGTCCTGTTTTGGTGTGCTCTTCGATTTACTATTCGAAAAAATGAATCAAAGAAACTGTATTCAGTTTTGTGTAAAAAATGAAATTAAAAGTGCAAAGACATTTGAAATGTTGACTGTGGCGTTTGGCGAGTCTACTATGAGCAGAACACAATTATTCAATCGGGGTATAACCGGTTTAAGGAAGACCGAGAAGATGTCAATGAAGATGCTCGTTCTGGTCGCCCGTCAACAACCGATGAAAACATTGAAGCAGTAAAGAAAATGATTTTGGATAACCGTCGAGTCACTATTAGAGAGGTTGCTGATGATGTTGGCATATCGTGCGGCTCATGCCAAGCAATTTTTACGGATGTTTTAGGCATGAAACGTGCGGCAGTGAAGATTGTTCCAAAACTGCAAAATTTTAAGCAAAAACAACGTCGCATGGACATCGCTCAGGAGCTTTTGAACGTCTTCAACGACGATCCAGATTTCCTCGAAAAGGTTATAACTGGTGACGAGTCATGGCTGTATACTACTTTGGCCAGAAACGCACAGATTTGTAGAAAAACCAATTATGGATTTTGCACCATGATAACGGACCAGCTCACACATCGATGCTTGTGCGTGAGTTTTTGGCTAAAAACAAAACCGCAATCATGTCTCAACCACCGTATTCACCGGACTTGGCCCCCACTGACTTTTTCCCCTTCCAAAAACTGAAGACACCGATGAAAGGAAAGCGTTTTGCTACGATTGAGGAGATAAAAGAAAAATTGAAACAGGAGCTGTTAGCGATACCAAAAGGCGCGTTTTAGAAGTGTTTTGAGGAATAGAAGAAACGCTGGCACAAGTGTATTGTATCTGAGGGGGACTACTTTAAAATAAATAAAATAGAAATTGATGAATCAAGTAATACTTTTTGAAAAAAATTGAAAATAACGGTTATTTTTTGATCACACTTGTATATTCCATTTATTTTATACCAATCACCTTAAGGACATAGCTTTAAAATCAGCTGATTTCAATGTTTTCATTACGATTATGTAGTTAGGTTTATTGTTCCATTCCTATGAGCTTGTATTGGACTCCATGATTTCGCCAATGTTTATGGCATTAAAACCTTGGCAACATTTTGCTCTAATATAGAAAATAAAGATTATAAATTTCTTTCAATTTAATTCAAAATCCTACCAGTAAGTGTTATGGTTTCCAAATAATGCAATAAACAAATTACGAAATAATAATTTCAAAAATAATTGCAAGCATTCAATTCGGACGTATAAAGCAACTTTGGCTAGAAAAGCAATGTGCATTCGCCAGTTTCCGCAACAGCTCATCTTCATTTTCACATAAGTGATTATACAAACAAACAGGCGTGTAATACATGTGCATGTCTGTCTGTAGGTATGTTGTAAACGGTTATGTGCATACATTAAATCCGTTCTTTCATTGCTACATCTTCCGGTTCCGCTATCTATCCATATATGCAAGTATGTGTTTGTAGCTACATTTAAATCGACTACCACCACGAGTACAGTGCTAAGAACAATAATAATTGTTGTACATAAATTCGTTTGTATGTTAACACAATGTTTAAGGATTTGTATGACTGTGAGCATACATGCACAGCTACAGGCACACAAACATAAATACATGCGCCTGGCACCGACACAGTCGCAGACAGATAGACACTGCCCAGTAGCGGAATTCGTGTCATGAAAGGCCTGCTATTAGACGTGTTTTTTTTGAAGATCATATACAATGCAGATCAAATTGCAAAGATTTGATCAAAAGATCATTGCATTTCAAGGCAATGTTCTACTTTTTCATTGCATTGTTCTAGTTCTTGGAGTATCGTGCATCTCCAGGTGTTCTTTGGTCGACTACGGCTTCTTGAGCCGCGAGGATTCCACAATTTTAAGCTTTGCTTTCATCAAAAAGAAAAAATATAATTTCTGAGAGATCTCAGCACTGATCCCGTTTCTTCTTTTCTTAAAAGGTCTACTTAATTTTTTGAGTGATTTTCTTTTCACATATTCTTCTTCACAGAATCAGTTCCAACACTTTTGTAATAAGCTTTCCTTACACTTTTGCAAAATAAAGGGTGTCCCAACAAGAACGCAAGACTTAAATTTTGCGCCATTCGAAGTGTCATTGTTTGACATTTGAACAATTGTTATTGTTTGCTAGTAGAAGGTACGAGGTTAGTAAAAATGGAACGCTACACGAATGAACAACGCATTCTCATTGTGAAATTGTTTTACCAAAATGGTGAAAGTTTTGCGGCTACAATTGCGATAAATTTGGGGTCACAATAACGCTCCAAAAGAGTCAACTGTAAAGAGATTAAGTGATAAATTTACCAAAACTGGGTCTGTTAGTGATGTAAAGACAACAACGCGGCTTCGACCAGGTCGATCGACCGAAAATGTCGCAGCTGTACGTGATGATGTCACTCAAACTCCATCCACTTCAATTCGACACCGAGCTCAGCAAATTGGTGTCTCCAAATCCTTAATGCAGCGAATTTTGACGAAAGATTTGCATCTTCATGCATACAAAGTTCAATTGACTCAGGAACTGAAGCCAGTTGACCATGGACATCGAAGGGAGTTCGTTATTTGGGTATTGGAGAGACAACATGAAAATGCTGATTTTGCCTATAAAATCATCTTCAATGATGCGGCCCATTTCCATCTTGATGGCTTCGTCAATAGGCAGAATTGTTGCATTTGGGTTGAGGAAAATCCTCGAGTGATTCACTAGAAGCAAATGCATCCTCAACGTATTACTATGTGGTGTGGATTTTGGGCTGGAGGAATCATTGGACTTCTTTTTTTTATGAAAATGAGGCATGTCAAGCGCAAACAGTCAATGGTGTTCGGTATCGTGGAATGATAACCAGTTTTTTCGTGCCTAGAATTGAGGAAATGAATGTGGAGGGCATGTGGTTTCAACAAGACGGCGCCACATGTCATACAGCCAGAGAAACAATTCAATTGCTGCATCAGTCATTTAAATCTTGCGTTCTTGTTGGGACACGCTTTATAAGTCTCGCTCATTTAAGAAGAAAACATAGCTGTCTTTTGTCGTGGTAAGTTTAAGTGTGATTCTTTATTGGTGTTTACTGATATTTACAGTTTTGGTCTTACTCCAGATTTATTATTGATTTTAAGGTTTGTTCTTAATCATTGAAATATGAATACAATTTAATTTCTCTTTGTTTTTAGCTCTAAAATTATGTTTACATTATTACTTTCGATTAATAATGCATTTATAATTTGAGTACTTTATGGTCGTCTGATTTTTATTAGTCTCCATATCTTATAACTTATTGGTTTCCAATTTCTCCAGTTTCATTATATGAATGACTCAGTTGAATGGCATTTTTTGGGTGTGGCCGGTTGGTTTAAGTACTGTCGACTGCACAGCGTCGTATAATTCGGGAGCACTGAACTTTGTTATAAAATCCACTATAGCACCATTTCTGTGATGCTACCTGATGTGATGTTCCTGATAGTATGACCAATTCAACTTCATTTTCCTCGTTGGTTAAGTTCCAAAGATCCGTGTTGCTGATGTTGTTAGAATAGAATATCCTGTATAGGATTCTGAGGCACTTATTCATGAATATCTGTAGATTTTACGTAATGGTGTTCAAGTTTCAATTCCGTACAACAGAGTTGACTTTACGCATGAGTTGAATATTCCAAGTTTAGTTTATCTGGATATTTGTGAGCTTCTCCATACTGATTGTAATCATCCAAATGCTGCTCTCTTTTTATTGAGCCTGTTATTTAGGTCAGTTTCTGTGCCACCATTTGTTGTCACTGTACTGCCTAGATAGCCATTCGACTTGTTGGCCTTGTAGCATAATTTTCACTGTGATAACGTTGTTGATTTTTACAGCTTTGGTTTTCTTGATATTTATCTCAAGTCCAACATTGTGCGCTAATCTTTCCGGGTCTTCTAATTGTGATTGCTTGTTGGAGATCTTGTGCAAGAGTATACAAATATCGGCCACTTAATCCAAATCCTCGAGTTGGCGTGAGAGACTCCATGTAATTCTTCTTCTCTCTGAACAGACTTCGCTCATGATAAGTACCATCCAGTACGATGGTGAATAGTTGAGGTGGTGGAGGGCACCCTTGCTTTACTCCAGCGTTGGTGTGAAATAATTGGCTGATGCTCCCGTTGTGAAGAACTGAGAGTTCTGAGTAGGCTTCCGTGTTAGAAGAACGTTCCTAACTTTCTTCCATATTTCAATTTCAACTCCACTTTTCCGTCATTTTCCTTCCCAATGTAGTTTACAATATTATATTGTATCTCTTGAATAATGTCTTCAGAATATATGTAAATTTTAAAGTTTCTAAATATTATTACGTTGTGGATTTATCTTTTCGTGGTTTCTTACTTTTTTTTATTTGTACCTCGATACTATTAAATTTGGTCTCGTTGGTTGACTGTCACCTAGGCTATTCCCTCACCTCTCATATATTAAAATCTAAGAACATCTACAGTCGGTGACTAAACTTTAAATACAGCCTCGAAATTGACAGTTTAGAGAAAAGTGAAGTATTTACAAACATTGTGAGTATGCAAAATTATTTCATTTCATTTATGCTTAAAAATAAAAACAAAAAATATTTACTTTATCGCAATCTTAACTGCAAATCGTACATAAACAAAAAACATTCTGTGGGCAAAAATTTAAATACATCTTCCAAAAATGCGACTTACTTGATCTTATTTTATAATTCTTCATGAATACAATATATTTATTTTTGCCGTTCATTCTGATTTGGAGTTTAGGAGTCTAAAATTGTTACTAATTGCATTTTTGAAGTCGCCAGAGAAGGTTATAGGTCTAATTATGGGCAAAGGAATATAGATAGAAGCCAGTATTAAAATGTTAATAATTTTACAGAGTGCAAATCGTATCGCGAAATAGGAAAATTATTGAATGTGGTATTTTCCAGTGTCCAAAATATAATACGAAAATATGAACAAAATGGTTCAGTGGAAAATATGCCGAGAAGCGGATGATCAAACAAACTTTCTCGTTAGAGATGTTAACGACAGTCTCCAGGAAGCAAAAAAAAAAAGAAAAATTCCAAAAGTAAGTGCCCCAAAAGCAGCAGTTGATATTGCGAATATATTGAACAAGCAAGTTTATCTAAGAACAGTGCAAAGAGCATTGAGGGAGAAAAGGTATAGAAGCAGAGTTCCACGAAAGAAGCCTTTAATAAGTGAGAACAATAGACAGCATATATTAGAAATTGCAAATATATACAAGAGCAAGGTCGAAGAATTTTGTAAAACACCGTCCTTTTCGCAGATGAATGTAAATTCAATTTATTTGGAAGTGATGGCTGAGCAAAAGTTTTGCAAAAAACGAAAACAGTCCTGAAAAAAAAAAAAAAATAATTCCAACTGTAAAGCACGGCGGAGGCAATGTGATGGTTTGGATGGTATTGATGGTATAATGGATCGAAATATCTACAAAAGCATATTGGAATAATATCTACAACCTTCTGTGGATAGCTTGAGTCTTGGGCCTTATTGGATCTTCCAACAGGATAACGATCCCAAGCATACTACACTTCCCGTGAAAGAATGGATGTTTTATTATGCTCTCCGACCCTCCTTAATCTCTAGATCTAAACTCTATCGAACATGTTTGGGGTATAATGAAGCGAAATATGGACAATTTTTCAATACCGAGCTAGGATTCGCTAAAAGAAGTTCTCAAGAAGGAAGGAATGGACAAAAATAGCTGTGTCTGAAACACAAAATTTGGTGCTACCCATGCCACGTCGTCTGCAAGCAGTTATCAACAGTCAGAGCGGTCCCACAAAATATTGAACAATTTTTTTTATGCTTAAATAATTTTATGGAACTAAAGAAATTTGGTAGAAATGTATTTAAAGTTTTGCCCAATGACTTCTTTTTTTGTTTTTGTGAGATTCACTGATTTACTTTCGATGAAGTCAATGTTTTTTATTTTTATTTTTATTTCTATTTTTAACAATTTCTAAAGTGTAATAAAGTTATGTATTTCAAATTTTAGCGAAATGTTTTCTTTTTGTAAAATTTAAAAATGAAGAGTATATTTAAACTTTAGTCCCTGACTGTGTAATGAATCTTCTAGTGTGACCTATGCCCGTCTTCTTTGTGGGTGTCTGCCATTTGACCTTCTTTAGGCCTGCCTAAAAGTTAGGAAAGGCGTAATGAACGGCAGACTGTTATTCAGAAATTGTTCGTCATTATTTCTCAATGTAGCGAGTGTAGCAACTATTGCAGCTGAAGATCGAACTTTAGTTTTTGATCAACTTGTTATTTGCTTTATATCCTACTAAAGATACTAAAAGGAACCTATTAAAAATGGACATCGAAACACTATTGAAAGGATCACCAATACAAAAATTTCTGTCAACGAACTTTTGCATTGGCGTAAAAGAGTGCGGAGTGCCAGAAGGGGTGTGACAAAATTGTGTGCTCCAAACAGCAAATGCCATGAATTGACGCTTATCAAATAAAGCAAAGTTGAAACTTGCTGAACTTAATTATTAAAACTTACTTATAACTTAATGTCTTTCGCTTAGAAATTGTAGAGAAACCATTGAATTTTGCCAAATAAGTTTCCTAAGGGGATCGACAATGTAAACCATTTTCACTCACAGATTTTAGTTTAGGAAAAAGCATGATGTTTCCCAAATGGTACTGAATTTAGTACAATAAAATGAAACATATGAAACTAGGAGTATTTTGATAACATTTAGGTAAGAATGGGATTATCCAGCTGATATTTCTCGCATTTTATCAAACATTATAACCCAATACTACTGATAAAATTTTCCGTTTCTGTATTAAGATTTACAGGAGGAAAGTTAAGTTTCTATAAATCGATCAATTTGTATGAGAGGAATACGCATCCAAATACAATCCATTTTCGTTTGCAGTTTTAAATTTGTTAAAAGTACGATTGTGAAATGAATTTGGATGAATTCAGTGCAACTGCTTGAAAGATGCAAAGCAAAGGATATACGACTTCAGAAGGGGTGAAGTTTTTTGATCGATTTTTCTCATATTTTACCAAGAATTATAGAACAATATAATGGATAACAATTTAGATTACTGCAGTCTATGAATTAGAAGTGGCCGGGAAAAAACTAAATTACGATAATCGGTCAATTTGTATGGTAGGAACCTCCCAACGTGGTTGACGATGAGATCCAATTTCATTTTCAGACTCTATTTTAGCAGACCCCTAAAGTCCAACAAATTTGATTAAATTTGGTGCAGTTGGCATACAGCTGAAATCGAGGATTTCTTATGGATTAAATTGGGTATTTTACCAAGCGTCATGAAGCAATACAATGGATAAAAACTTAAGTTGCTGCCGTATACGAATTAGGAGATACATCCTCACAATAAATTTTAGAATGTGGCGTATTTTGTATGGGAGGCATCAGGATATGCGGGTCCATATAATCCATTTACAATAATCTGCTACGATTGTGTCTATCCGACAGGCAGCCAGAAAGGCGGATACCGCTCAATCTTCATAAAATGTCATGAAACACATATATTTGGCCTTATCAAATGGTATAAACCGTCTCTCCTTAAGGGCTAATGTAAAAAAACCAACCACCGGGGCGGTTCCAAAACTAGCCGACGTAACAAAGAAAACAAAAAAAGAAAAAAAATTGGGAAAAATTTTCTTTATTTTTCAACATAATCTTCTTTTAGCTTGAGACACTTTTCCCAGCGACATTCAATAGCTGTGATACCCTATTTATAGTGAGAACTGTCAGACTACTTAATAGCCATCAACCTCAGACTCCACCCCTTCATTGTTGACAAAGCTTTTACCACCAAACCATTTTTTAAAGTTTGGAAATAGAAAATAGTGCAAGGAAGCTAAATTTGGCAAATAAGGTGCATGATGAAATATTAATTCATTAATTTTGCCCTTTGCAACAGTGGATATGTAAACTCAAGCATTGTCTTGATGAAACAATACTTTCTTTTCCGCCAAATGCGGCCTTTTTCCGCTTCTTCATTACCTAAATGTTGCAATGAATTAGCATAATATTCGCTGTTAATAATTTTTTCCTTTCTGAAAACAGTCAGTAAAAATAATTTCACGCGCATCCTCAAACACAAACGCTATGACCTTGCCTGCAGATGGAACCGTCTACGCCTTCTTTGGATACGATTCCTCCATTCCAGTCCATTGTTTTGACTGTTTCTTTGTCTCAGGTATGAAGTGGTGGACCCATGTCTCATCCGTGGTTGTAATCGACGCAAAAATTTGGCTTTGTTGCGGTGAAACATTGCTAAACACTGTACGCTGTTTTTGCTCCATTGAAATTAAACGCGGCACCCATCTTGCACACAGTTTTCTCATTTTGAAATCTTCAGTCAATATACAAAATACAGCACTTTTCGAAATGTTTATCTTTTCAGCCAGCTCACGCACTTTAAGCCGAGATCATCCAACATCATTTTGTGGATTTTCTTAATCGTAATTGGCGTGGACACCTCAATGGGTCGACCGCTACGGTGTGCGTTTTAGCAAGTCGTACGGTCTCGTTTAAACTTTGCTACCCAGTATTTTACAGTCGTAAGCGAAGGAAAAGACTCTGCCAAAGTAGAATCTAGCTCGGATTTAACATTGATTGGACGGAGATCTTTCAAGTGGAAATATTGAATTACATAACGGTGACAAATTTTTACCATGTTTACAAACGCACTGAGATGGTTTGCTTTTTTATTTTGGTGGCTCAAATAAGTGGCTTCTTCAAACTTAAAACATATGTTTAATAACGTTGCCACCTTCCAGCAAAGTATTTTTTTTTTTTTTTCAAACTACTGTCACTATCTATGCTTGGGTAGGTGGGTGTTTCCTAGGATGCTTTGTACCGGCTACCCATAGAACGCAGGTCTCTCTACCTGATCCTGTAATTAAGCAGGCAAAGGGTATGATGCTTGCGAAGAAAAACAAAGTAGTGTGGCCTTGTGCCAGGCGCCCTAGGAATAGGTGGATTATGTTTTGGGATTCACCTATAATATGTTTCAAACTGATCTTGGACCTCGTTTTTCGAAAACCAAGTAAAGGGGAGATTCATATAAAAACAAAACACATCCTGGCAACAGGTGCGACATAGAGAAGCCGTCGGGAGGTATCAGAAGATTTATCTTTTCCGTAAATATAGTTGTATGACCAGAGAGATCTGGTTAATGAACTATGATAGGAGCATGGTATACTTCCTGTTTACTGTGTTGATATTCTCTCCTCGGACATTGAAAATCTATGCCGTATTATTATGGATTACCAGTTCCATGCGAGGTATGGTAAAGCAAAACTGGAGTAGCTTGTCTGCGAAACCCAGACCAGAGGGTTCTTCTCTTCTGGTAGCACGGGTGACCAGGAGCCCAAGGAACATTGTTCCTTCCTGGTCAATGGTGTAGGACCCCTAGTGGGAGCATCGTGCTGGCTGTGGTTGCCCGAACAAGTGTTTTCAGTGTTGGTACGTTGCTCAAGCGTTGGTGAAGGAAGGCACCAGCTTGGAAAACACTGTTCATATCTATCCGAGGTTCTCCTAGATACCTCAACTCCTACCCGGGAGGTAGCTCACTTCATACCAAGTGGGCTACAAAGGTACTTTGGCTGAGTGCGGGGGCGGGACCTGAGGAAGTTTTCCAAGGGACCTACTTCCAATCTCTGGTAGTCTAACTAATCCTCCGGGATTAGTGTGAGTACACCAAAGGGGTGCCGGCCGTCACCTGAGAAAGAAAGAACACATAACCAAGAAAAAGCATGTCATTAGAAACGGCATCTGTGTGTGGTGGCGCACCATGAGTAAAGCTTTTCAGCAAGACTTATGTAAAACCTTCACATCAGTTGTCACCATCTATGCGTCAGGCTGGCTAGTTTTGCCACCGCCCTCGTACAATTCATTCAAGTGTTACACACATTGCCGATTTCAAATGATTCGTTTCAAGGCATTGTCCATTGGCTTCTGTACAAGAGGCCTCGACGAGTCCGCTACTGCGTCAATACATGTACGTTTACATATTCGTGAGCGGGAGTATTTCAATGAATTCGTATGAATTCGTATGCGATTTCGGTATTTACATTATAAATTAAACATTTATCTCTGTCGATATTTACTTAAGTTAATTGAATTTTTGCCATAACGAATAAAATTGAAAATGTTACAAAATATTTTTCAATCAGATAATTGGAAATTGTCGCTGCTCTCACTTGGGCGCTCCTCTCTTTCTGTCTTTAACATTTAATCGTTCCTTGACACAATCCAGTTATTATTAGAAATTTTCAAAATTGACGTTTACATAACATCATACAGAAGACCAACTAACACATTTACAATTTTTTTGTTAATTAAAAATTAATCAATACATAAGGTAGGTATGTATATGTTTTCCCTGTTTTCATCTGCATAAGCATAGTTTACAGAAATGTAATGCAGTTAGATCGATAACTCAAGATGAGAAAATTCCAAACTTTGTATTTGTTTATCAATGTGATAGAATGTACAGATGATTAACTGAGCCACGTTTTATTAAATTGGTATCCTAAGCCACAACTTGACGCATTGAGTAGAGTCCCATAAAAACTATTCTTCCAGTCCATTATTAAGGATACCACCAAACTTTAGGTGCAAAAGCTAATTTCGAGTAGCTTTTTTACATCAGTGCACATTTTCTTAGTAGAACTCTACAGTTTTCCTCTTAAATTTTGTGAGAACATCCACTTTGTAGAATGTAATGAAACTTTGTTTTTGTTTTAAATTTAACAAAGTGTTCAATACAAAATCTTGGCAGTGTTGCAAAATTTCAAAGCTTACTCGTATATCGTATACGTAATACAATTCCGGTCTTGGCTGAGCAGTATTAAATGAAAGATATGCTAATATCGAAAAAAATACTACTTCAAACAATGTAACCTATGCAAAATTGAATCCACAATCAACATCTAACGGCTTCTTGCACTTTAGCCCCCCTAGAGAGCACTAAAGCTAATTCTTCGTATTCAGGATACTTTTTGCTATTCTCGACTTAAATTTAATAGGAGCATTAAAAAAACACTATCATCATTCATGTACAGTCCATCAGCCACCATTGCATGAATACACACAACAACATCGGGCGAACTCTCAACTTGTGCCACCCCCAAATAAACTGACAGCAAAGTAAACATGCAACGAGCAAACAGATCGTCCCCACCCACCCAAATACCAGCAACCCAACACACTCTGACTTAATGAAGTTGTTTGTATGAAGGCAATATTCAGATGCACTCAGTCAAAGCTAAATGTGTAAATGTATCACGACCCACTATATGGAAGTGCAGTAGTAGCTGTGCGTGTGTGTGTGTGTATGCGCCTACGTATATGCATGCAGGCGTTAAAGGCAAACTTGTTAATGTACACAAAAAGTGTCAGAAAATGGCAACGAAATATGTAAAAACAACTTTAATTAAGGTTGTCAAAACCGTAAATGGAATCACTTTAATATGGCAAAGAAGGAGTCTCCACTACAAATGAAAGCTACAAAAAATACACAGAGAGAAAGAGAGAGCATCAGCGGTAGCAGAGTAGAAATTAATAACATCAGGACATCAACAGAGTACTTAATGCTCCAATGCACCTCAAAGTAGATTTGCAGAAATATGTATGTATATGTGTATGTATGTACATATACGATTAAACAAGGATCTAAAAGGTTTCTATTAGGTTTTAAAATGAAGCCACAAAGACGTATCGCGTCAGACAGTTTCCTGTCCGTTTCCTTCAGACAGAACAAGAAGCGAAAAATAAAAAAACAGAGGAGTTAAAAAAATATTAAGTTTTTGCATCTCCACATTATGTGCATAATTCAGAGGTCATTAAAGCTATTGGAGTAATTCTTTAAGTTTTTAAATTTACGGATATTCATGGATTTTCTGCGCAAGTTTCTGAATAAAATTATTAATTGTTTCGAACTACTTTAAAAATAAAATCTGCTTACATATGTGAATCCCACAAATGAAGCACTTTGAGGTAAAATAATTCCGGTTCACTTTTAAGGTCCCTCAAATTTTTGCTTTGAAAGCTAATTTTTGTTAAAAGATACTGCAGCACAAAATGTTACAGATTTGGAAAGCGATCTTATTTTAAAGAATTTAATAAATTAGAGAACTTAGACAACAGAACTAAATGAATATGAATTCCTAATGTTTCCCGCTGATGTCAATTACATTTTAAAGGATAATAGTTAAACTGTGAGACTAAGTTATGATTTATAGGCAAATTGTTTGAAAGCGCACTATAGTTTCAGTTAGGCGGGAAAGAAAGCAAAATTTCTATTGATGTGTTTCGCTCATGTAAACACAGAGATGTTAATGGTTTGGTTCTTTTTTCTTTTTGATATTTTTGTGTCCTGTGGAAGGGGAAATTCAAATTTTGAACCTCTGACTTTTATTCACTAGGTAGCCGTTACAGAATTCCTCAAACAGCTCACAAATTCCGGCCATCGGGCCATCCGACCTCTTTTATGGTAATATCAGAAGTGAGAAATTGTCTGGATTCAATAACCTAAATAGCAAACTGCTTCGACGTGTCTTAGATAAGCGGATGACATCTGCTACTGCAACTCGACTTTTATACCAGCCTTGAGATCACAGCCCCGACAAGCTGCTCATCTCAAATAAAAATTAACAGGGCAACACACGCACAAAAAAAGGAAGGAAGAAACGGGACATCTGAAAATGTTGGCGACGCCTGTAAATTATTTGTGGATATGTGATTGGTGGAAGTCATTAGCAAATATAAAATTGGCATATTAAGCAGATGTTGTTCAAATAAGCACGAGAGCGGACATCGATCTGTAACAGGTAAGATACCTATCTTGCAATTTAGACCGTAACCCGCCAGGTATTTTTTTTTTATCACGCGGATTTATCCTAACGGAAGGTAAATAATACGACACGCTTTATGAATGCTTAAAAGAAGCATAGGACTACTGCCCTTTCAAAACACTCTGGGAGATTTTAATGCCAAAGTAGGAAGGCAATATAATCTTAGTCCTATAGCAACACCGCCGATAGTAGACACGGATCAAAACCTGGTTATAGGTAAAGAGTGCTGCTTTGAGCAGAACGAAAGACGAAAGTAGCCAAGCGCAAAAAGTTATCATCATTCAGCTGTAAACCAGCGATATAGTTCCAGCCTGCTCCTTTAATTCTTCCCGATAATACATTAAAGCGCCCGTTAGCCTGATATTCCCGGCATCCACTGGCAGCATATTGCACATTCCTTGGCGAATGCCACAAAAAGCGTGCTATGATACGAAAACCCTGGCTCAGGCCATGCCTGGAAGAATGAAGAATGAGTTGCATCTGAGGAATAGAATGTTGCATACATGGCAATGCTGCAGCTAATTGTAATGCATTCTATGAGGAAACATTGGAAGTAAAACAAAAAGGAGGCAGACCTTCTGTTTTTAGCGGAAAAAAACAGATGTGGAAAGAGCAAGAGAGAGGGGAAGGAGAAAATGGTATGTGAAGATGGATGCAAAAAATTCTTTGGAAAGAGAAAAAGTAATGTTGTTAAGCTCCCTTGCTTAAAATCTACAACCGAAAAGTGGTCGTAGATACACAGATTGTGCTGCAAATATGAAGAGAATGATCTTAATGATGAAATGCTACAGATGACAGAAGAAATCGTGTCAATTATCGACCATAATATAAATTGTCCAGTCAACAAAGCTCAACAAAGTCAAAAGGCGGATACTAACGGCCTGTTAGTCATCTATCTTATGGTGCAACTGATGAACGCCCGATGTTTGAAACCTATGGCATCAGGTTCTGTGCTCAGAAAAGGGGATTCAAGAATTTGTTAACTATTGTGGTATCCATGTTTTACCCATCGCTTATTAGATTCTGTCGCTGTGATGTGTGAAAGATTGATATGATTCCATCAAGGCTGATTGAATAGACTATTTGCCTTAATTTAAGCATATCAGTGTGGCTTAGGATCTAGTAAATACACAACATATTTAGACAACGGTAAATTTTGAGGAGAACCCAAGAAAAATGCTTACACATTTATCAATTTTTTGGCCACTATAAGGCTGCATTTAATAGGCCGTTACCGCAAAAATATCCTACATATCCATGTCTACAAAACTTGTAGTTGTATATGGTAGCACCAACTGATATGCAGTCTTCAGCAAAGATGGCAAAAATCTTACCGAGGCATTTTATACCCAATAAAACTATAGAGAAGGCGATAGAGCGAGTGACATTTTCAACCTAATTTTGGATATGATTAAAGAAAATTTGCAGTATAAGCGATTGGTACCGTCTTTAATAAAATCCATACATTACTTGTACCCATATCATTAAACAAAAACTGCGAAATGTTGCTGCAGTCTTCTCAAGCATTGAGAAAGAGCCGGCAAAAGCGATAAGAGAAGACAACGTCAGATGATGTTGCCCATTTCGGCTACGCCGATTCCAAGACCGTCTCTCAACAATTGAAAATTCAACTGCATCAAATGCTGGTCTAGCGTGTCTTGTCGTAAAGCGCAGAATTACCGGTTATGCAAAACAGACAAATTAACTCTGAAAGACTTCGATGGAAAAATATTCCGTGAAATGTTCCGATATTCCGATTGGCAGAGTCATGTGACTAATATCCTCAAGAAGGAAAAGCCTAACAATGAAATCGGTGGGCGACGCAAAAAAGGACGACTGAAATCCTATTGGAAGAATCTGGCATTTGAAACTCTGTCGAAACTTGATGTGATGAATAGGAGAAGATGTGGAGGATACTGGTGCACATGTAGCTAAAACCCTCCAGAAGGAGAGGCGATGCGTAATAGGGTACACAAAATCCCATTGGAAGGGTCCGCCATTTGAAACTCTGTCTAGACTTGATGTGATGAATAGGAGAAGATATGCAGGAGACTGGTGCATTTGGAACTCTATTCTAGGTGCGGCGAAAGATAAAAATGTCTAGTTTAGTCAACGTGTGAGACGTGGAGGTATACACTGTTTAGTATAGGGAAAAGATCAATGTATTACCGGAGGCATGTTTGACGCCGAGTATCTTAAAAGAAATTTTGTTTTTTTTTCGGCGCATTTTCAAAATATTGACACTAAAATAAACATCAATAAAACTCTAAGTAATTCCCAAAGAAATATATTTAGAATATTTCTCAAAGAAGCTGAATTTAAAATAGTTCTTTGTATAGTAAATTGAATTTAATTTTATCATACAACCAGGATTTTATTATTTCTTGAGCATTACTCTAGAAGGTAAAAGAAAGCATGAAAACAGCATCCTTCATGTGGCAATCCCATGTTAAATTCATTGTTACTGATCCAAATTGTCACGTACGACAAAATTGATTCCGTAAGAAATGTGCATAAGAGGTGTGTTCAAAAATAAGGTGAATTTTAGTTTTTCGCAAAAAGTATTTTTGTATTCATCAATTTCTATTTTATCTCCTTCAAATTTCTATTTTATCTCAGACTCAGATATAAAACACTTGTGCCAGGGTTTTTTCCAATCCTCGAAGCAGTTCTGATATGCCCTTTTTTGTATGTCCTTAAGCTCTCTCAGCGATTCGGTTTTTATCTCCTCAATCGCCGCAAAACGCCGTCCTTTCATGGGTCTCTTCAATCTTGGGAAGAAGAAAAAGTTGTAGGGGAGTCAAATTTGGTGAATACGGTGGCTGAGGCATAATAACGGTGTTGTTGTTGCCCAACTAATCTCTCACAAGCAAAGATGAGTTAGCAGGTGCATTATCATGATGCAAAGCCATGAATTTTTTTTCCACAATTCCGGGCGTTTTTTTCGTATTGCTTCATGGAAATGGCGCATAACTTCAAGGTAATACTTCTTATTTACCCCATACGACCTTGTGGTAAGAACTCCTGGTACACTACGCCATTGTAATCGAAGGAAACAGTGGGCAAAACCTTGGCATTTGATCGAAATTGACGTGCTTTTTTGGTATTGGCTCTCCTGGACTCTTCCAGTGGGACGATTAAGCTTTGGTTTCAATGTCATAACTATATACTCAGGATTCCTCACTAGTTATTACCCTTTTAAGCAAATATAGACCATCGTTGACGTCATTTAACAATTCCTGAGCGATACTCATGTGACGTTGTTTTTGGTCAAAATTCAGCAATTTTGGACCGAACTTCGCTTCCACATGCTTCATGCCCAAAATTTCCAAAAATATTGCATGGCATGAGCCAACCGATATGCAGACATTCTTAGCAACTTCTGTAATTGTGATTCGACGATTCTCCATAACAAATTTCTTCACTTTCTCAACATTTTCATCGGTCGTTGATGTGCAGGGGCGTCCAGAGCGAGCGTCGTCATTCACATCTTCTCGACGTTCTGCGAAAAGCTTGTACCACTTGTAAACAGTTTTTTTTTGTCTCAGAGTACTCTTAGCGTATGCGACTGTCAACATTTCAAGTGTTTTTGAGCACTTAATTCTATTTCTTACACAAAATTTGATACAACTTTTTTGATTCATTTTTTTCGATTGCAGAAAATATTGGGTCTTTAAGAGTGTAGTGGAATAAATTTAAAAAAAAAAAAAAAAAAACTTCACGATGTCAAGAAAAATCCTTCCTTGTCTATCATTTAATAATGAAGAATATGAAGGATATATATGTAAATATGTAAATGTATATGCTGAAATTAACTTTGCATTACGTGCAATTCCCATTTCATGTTGCGGGAGAACCCACCATTATTTATCACAATCACATCATTCCATTACTGGAATTCACATTGCAAGGCCACACAATTTTCTGGGGAAAAACGCATAGCCATATTTATTTGTGGAGAGGTTAAATTTCATTACGTGGTAAAAATCTACGTTATTAACTTTTAAAGTCGGATTACCCCACTACATACGTTATATTTAATTACCCAATAATAATTAAATAATTACACAATAATTATACATTGGAAAACCTCATCGTAGTCGTCACGATATCACATTTAAATTTTATGAAAATTTGCCTCATTTGTGGAAAAATTAAATAATTGATAACCGCTAGATAAATTATTTATAATTATAACTTATTGAGTTTGTCATCAACAACTAAAAATCACTGTCTAGAATAACATACATACACACACACACACGAACCTATACACCATAGTATTTAAATGAACATATCCTGCCTCCTTTGCCTCCTTTGTTCTAAAGTATTACAAATACTCAGTTGGAAATTGGTGCTTAAAGGAAATGCAAATGAGTTTTTCCCTGATTTTATCATTAAACGATACGAAACGATAATTTATAAAGGATGGTCTTCACGAAACGTGAATTGGAATTTCAATTCAACCAGTATAAGAACAAGATTGATTAGATTATTTGCCCACACAAGGATGCCTTTGCATCCTCAAGAAATATAGGTGTATAAGTGCACCAAACTTATTAAAAATTATGAGTCTTTCAGTTCTGAAGAAGATGAAGAAGTTTGCGTTATTCCAGCCAGAATACCTGCAGAATGTTGTTCGACTAGGACAGCAATTATGTTTCTATAATTGCTCAAGAGTTACTCGCCAATAGGGTGACCAGTCTGGCTTTCAAGAACTGTGTGTTGGGTTTCTTAAGTCAAAAAATATGTTGGTGTTCCAAAACATTCCATTTTTTTGAACTGTTGTGCATGTTAAACCTTCCAGGGGACATCTGGTGCTAATTCATGTTTGTGTAAACCAACAAAACAAGTCAGACAAGTGATAGATAATGACTCAAAGGTAGCGCAACATAGCGGTCTACATTCAGGTATCATATTTACAGGTTGTTCAGCATGGAATCAGTATCGTGGCAGAAGTATGAGGATTTATTCAGAATAGTAAATAATATGTAAAGAACTGGTAGGAGTAGTTATTGTCGGCATGTTGTCAACACAAAGAATATTGAAGAATACTTTCAAAAATCAATGATATTGTTGCTTGAAGACATACCTTCTTCAAATGATTGCGATGTTTTTACAATATCCAGCCTTCTGTATGGTGCTGGAATTGCTGATTAACTGTAAGTATTAAAAATTTCTGAAATTTTTGAAAATATCCACTCTCAAAACTTTAAATTCAATTCAGTTATTTCAAAACTACTTTTTTCGGTTTGGTGTTGTCAAAAGAAGAAGAAACAATTCAACAGAATCCTCTGAAATTTTAATATGTTGTTCACAATATCAATGGCTATCGCCCGTACTAGAATCATATTATTATTTCAATTATTTCGTATTTTTGTGATTAAAAAACTGAAGAAAAAAACGATTCAAAACCGCGGCATTTTGTTAATTGTTTTTTTTTTTTTTTATTCTAGTACAGGGCATAGCTACAGTCATACTGATCAACAATTTTTTTGATTTTTGTGTTTTAGATAAATAGAAGAGGCAAGATGGACAACACCATCCAGGTCCAATTTTTTGGGAGGATCAACCTCAGCGCCACTTTTAATATTAATAAAATTAAATTTTTTTTTTTCATTTTGTATGTAAAAGGAGTTAAATAAAAAGCCTAAAAAATTTAAATATCGTTTTTCATTTTTTTTTATTGTAAAAAAAATTCCTGAAAATACCCTAAATTTTCGAGCTTCAGACCACCGGGACCCCCTTTAACTAAATACTCTTTTAACCACTGTGCAAAACCTTAAAATGCTCCTACACAAACGGTCTTTTCCGTAAGATTTCCCTTTTAAAAGTGTTTGCAATTTCGAAAATTTCCTATTGGGTTGGTTTACAGAATATTGACTGGAAATTGTTAGCGGTATTCGAATATTTTTGGCTTCTCTAATTGAATATTAACATGATACCAAACGACGGTGGAGGTTAAATTATCAATTAATGTAATTAAATTACGGAAAAATCCAGTTACCAACACTAAACAGCAACGGGCACAATGAATCTAAAGAAGAAGACGTACATAGTTAGAATAATATACAGGGTGGCGCAATAGAACGTGCATATTGCATCATCTTTCTTTGAGGGTAGAAAAGGCGCTGGCGGGGGGCGCCTACATCGTTTGGATGGCGGGCTCATGGAGTTTTAGTCGCTATGAATCACTTCGACGGGAAACGTCGCGCATTTTGCGTGCGCGCATTTTACGAGAACTCTCATTCATATATTGCTACTAAGCGACTATATTGTGCTGAATATGGACTACGGCGAATTAGTGAAGCTCCGAATGCTAATTTAATTAAAATATGGGTAAAGCGTTTTGACAAGATCGGTTCAACATTTAAACCACAAGCAAATGGTCGCCCAAGAACATCTAGGACCGAAGACAATGTTAAGAGAGTTATAGAGTCAGTACGAGGAAATCCACAAATGTCTACTCGCAAGAGATCGTCTGTCTTACAACTATCGCGACGAAGTTTGCAACGAATTTTAACATTGGATCTTAAACTACATCCATATAAGCTGCAATTAACACAAGAATTGAAAGAGTCTGACTTTATAGCAAGGCTCGCATTTGCTAATGAAATGCTTAATCGATTTTCCAATTTTGACAATATCCTTTTCTCTGACGAGGCTCATTTCCTTATGAATGGGTTCGTAAACCGTCAAAATTGTCGTTACTGGAACAGTGAAAATCCCAAAATCAAACACCAGAAACCATTGCATAGTCCTAAAGTGACAATTTGGGCAGCAATCTCTGGCAGAGGAATAATTGGTCCTTTTTTCTTTGAAAATGCGCGGGGCCAAAACGTCACGGTTAATACGGAACGCTATGTTGAGATGTTGGATGGATTTTTAGCTCCAGAAATTGAAATTCAAGAATAGTGAATTCCAGAACTTGGTTCCAACAAGATGGAGCTACCTGTCACACATCAAATGATTCCATGGCGGTGGTGAAGCAGATGTTCCCTGGCAGACTGATTTCGAAAAGAGGTGATATCTCATGGCCCCCACGTAGTCCAGACTTGACGCCTCTTGATTTTTTTTGTGGGGATACCTCAAACACAAAGTCTACAGTAACAATCCAAGAAACATCGTTCAGCTCAAGGAGAATATCCGTGGTGAAATGGCAGACATTACACCAGTGTTATTGAAGAAAGTTTTCAATAATTTTCGTTTGCGGTTAGAGGAGTGCCGTCGTAGAGAGGATCACCATTTAGATGATGTTATTTTTTAAAAATAATGCCTTAGATTTATTTTAACCATACCTTTTGTATTTATTTTTTAATCTATTTTTTAAATATGCACGTTCTATTCCACCCTGTATTTTTATTTCCAAGCTAAGGTGTTTGTTTTTTAGCAATTCAGGAGATGCATAAAATACGAAATTAACACTAACAACTTTCATATTAATTGTTTATTTAAATAATGTGTTCTTAAGACTATACGATGTAATACCCAAGAGTGTTGAATGTGTCTCTCTACATTTCAAATTGCTATATTACAGTTTACTGTTTTGAAATATTGGGTTTTGCCTCAGGTGCCGGAAAAACTTAAGAATAATTGTCTGTCCCCTGCTGGGAACTGGAAAAATGTGAAGACTATTATAATGTGGGCAAAAAATGAAAGACGCCAAAAGTAATTTTTTATGTTTTCCTTAATTTTAACATAACCTTGAGCAAATATAATGAAATAATTTCTGTAACTCATATAAGCAAAATTGAAAGGATATGCATGTAATAATATTATATGAAATAATATTACGACAAAATATATTTGCTTCGATTAAACACTAATTTACCACATCAGCCACTAGAAAGAATGAACATTATCTGCTCATTCTGTCTGATTTCTAAAGCCTGAGAATAGTTTGAAATAAATTCAAAGAAAGGAGGATTCAACATATCGCTGTAAGTAACTTAAAATGCGTTTATATTAGTCCTTTAAGAATTTGAATTCGTAACCATCAAAATTTGCGCCGCATTTATGTTCTCTTAAATTTAAAAACTAAATTTAAAATAGTGCAGATTAATCAATCGGGTGAACCAGCTTACAAATGCCGTAATTATTTTGATTTTGTGGTATGATAACAGGTACTGGAAAGTGTCAAAGCCAAAGCCATAACTTATTTTATGCTCCCCCAAACATTAGGATCAACTTAATTTTAGCTGTAACCGACCGTAGCGCGATGGTTAGTAAGCAAGCATTAAGTACATAGTTGTAAGAATGGATCTATAAGAGCTCAGCTCAATAGATTGAAATGGATAAATAAATTAATAAATAAATATATATAGGTATAAGTTGAAGACAAGAATCCTTTATTTCAAATCCTACACTCCCATCTAATCCTTTTTTTTTTGAAACAAATTGAAATGCGGCCAATGTAATGCCAAATATAATGCACATATCTCTTGTCATTATTTGAATCAATTCCAATTTTGTAAGATCTCTTTCAACTATACAGAAATGATTGAATAGTGGCCAGAATAATCTACAAATACGAAGTGTGTTCAAAACATACGGTGATTTTTTAAATTTCGCGGGCTACGTACATTCGACTTTCGATTATTATTATTTTCTTTTTTTTTATGTTGGTACACTCGTCTCGAAGATATGTTGACGGTTTTATCCATAGAGCATGTTTAGTTTGTTTGTGAGAGGCATAAATAAAACAAATGTTTTGCGTGTTCGGCGATTTTCTATTATGGAAAAAATGGATCAAAAAAGTTGCATCAAATTTTGTGCAAAAATTGGAATTAAGTGCCCCAAATCATTTGAAATGTTGACAATGGCATACGGTGAGTCAGCAAAAAAAATTTTTACAAGTGTTACAATTTTTCCACAGAAGGTCGAGAAGATGTGAATAACGACGCTCGCTCTGGACGCCCCAGCACATCAACAACCGATGAAAATGTTGAGAAAGTAAAGAAAATTGTTATAGAGAATCGTCGAATCACAATTAGAGAAGTAGCTGAGGATGTCGGAATAGCGGTTGGCTCATGCAATACAATCTTTTCGGAAATTTTGGGCATGAAGCGTGTGGTAGCGAAATTCGTCCCAAAACTGCTGAATTTTGACCAAAAACAACATCGAGTTGCTTAAAAGGGTCACAACTGGTTGTACTGGAGTAGAGCACGAAACTGGTTATGGAAGTTAGCCGGGCAGCGATGAAGGCGGAGAAGCCAATTCCGAGTAGCGGAAATGAATTTCGAGAAGCGGTTGGATGAGAAATTATCTATTTATGAGATTTAAGTATGTGGATGTTTCAAGTAGTGGATTTCGTTCATAGGGAAATGCCTATGGCTGTGGGAAAAGAAAATGGTCTTTCACATACAATTTCTCAAAGAACAAGAGAAATTACATGCAAGTTGCGAATTATAAAGAAAGAGTTTGAGATAAAAAACCAAATAATTAAAATTCAAGATGTTTTATTTTTAAGAGCAGAGAAGTGCTCACCAGTAGGCTTAGAGAAGTTTAGTTAAATTTTAGACTCAGGATAATTCACAATGATTTCATTTATAAAGTTAGGTTGGCAATTCAACTAACGTACGAGTATATAGTACATTTGTGTACTTTATGGATAAAACAATTCGTTAAGACAAATTTTGTATATATTGGTATATGTAGAAAAGTCAGTAATAGGATTTCACTCATAATTCAAATAAGTACAAACGCTGTAAGTTTACACATTGGTGACGAATCGTGGGTATATGGTTATGACATCGAAAACAAGGCCTAATCGTCCCAATGGAAGAGTCCAGGAGAGTCAAGACCAAAAAAATTCGCCAATTTCGATCAAATGTCAAGGTTTTGCTTACTGGTTTCTTCGATTATAATGGCGTGGTGCATCATTTATCTTCATACCACAAGATCGTACGGTAAATAAGGAGTATTACCTTGAAGTTATGCACTGTTTGCGTGAAGCAATACGAAAAGAACGCTCGGAATTGTGGAAAAAATGCACTGCTTTTGCATCATCTTTGCTTGTGAGAGATTTTTTGACAAAAAACAACACTGTTATCATACCTCAGTCACCGTATTCACCAGATTTGGCCCCCAGCGGCTTTTTCCTGTTCCCAAGATTAAAGAGATTCATGAATTGACGGCGTTTTGCGACGATTGAGGAGTAAAAATGGAATCGCTGAGAGAGCTGAGAGAACATATCAGAACTGCTTCGAGGATTAGAAAAAACGCTGTCACAAGTCTATTATATCAGAGGGGACTACTTTGAAGGAGATAAAATAGAAATTGATGAATAAATAAATATTTGTTGAGAAAAATTAAAATTCAGCTGATTTTTTGAACACACTCGCATGTTATGGAAGTCAATTCACTGGAGTCTCAATCTCCATAACATAATAACATCACATAACAAAATATGTTTACTTGGATGTCATCTCTCTTTTTAGATTCGCACCAGAACTGACGCTTTGTTTACAATATAGTTGGGAAGACTAACATGGAAAGTTACACACACATTGATGGAACGTTTTATAAAAACACCTATTATAAAAGATCGCGGCACCATGGTTAGTACACGCGATTGTCGTTCGCATGATAGCGGGTTCAATTCCGCAAACAGCCGCCTAGTATTATTTAAGCAGCGGTCATCTCTAGGTGTCTGACGAACACTTCGAGTAGTCGAGTAATCGACAAGCCTTGTAAATGCTTCTCAAACTGTGATGTTCGGAATCGCCGCTAATCTGTAGGTTGCCCTGAATGAGTCTAAAAATAGAATGCGCGTAAGCTCACTGAATGCGAGGAGTTCTCTCATATCTCATTAGTGGGATGCAAGGGAATTTGTTAATTTCCCAAACCCAAAATTATATTCCGTTGGCAAGAGTGTAATTTGGCTTTTTTTCACACACATGTTGTTTTGTTATTTTTGACATGTTTCAACTCAGTTGATTGAATTTTATGTTATGCTCCAATTCAATTTGCGGTATGTCATAACATTTTCAGTGGCCAGTTTACTTTTAAATCGCTTTGTAAATATGGTGGCACAAAAGGAACATTTTTTGCCATATTTCCTTCTATTATTTCAGAAAACCCACAAAAAAAAAAACACGAAATACCATCGAAATATTTGTGATATGTATGGTTGGTTTGAATGCCTTAACAGCTCGCACGTACCAACAAATTAATTCACGAAATTCAGTTCTGGAAATTTCTCCCTCAAAGATGAGCAAAGGAGCGGTCAGCCAAATAAGGTTGTTTTGAACGAAATCAAAGCAACTATCGAGTCGTCCGGGCATGTTTTCATTGGAGGAGTTGCAGAAAAACTGAAAGTGTCCCACATAGTGATTGATAAGCATTTGAAGTGGCTTGGACTCCGCCAAAAAAGCTTAGTATTTGGGTTCCGCACCGATACACACTTTCATTTTCTTGTTTAAGCGCAACAAAAGTAATTGTTAATGAACCTTTTTTTGAAATTCATTGCCACTGGGAATGAAATATGAATTCTCCACAAGAAAGTCAACTGAAAGGCATCCTGGTTCAATCAAGTTGAACGCGCTCAAACTTCATTCAAGTCTGAATTGCACGAAAAAAGGTTATGTTGTCAGTTGGAGAGGTTTTTGAGGCAGTGGCCTCATTTAGATTGCTGAGAAGATAGCAAATAACAAATTCTGACGTTTATTGCAACCAAATACTGAAGCTGGATGAATAATAAAAAGAAAAGAAACCTGCATTGCTAAATCGCAAAGTCATGGTTTTTCACCCTGAAAACGCTAATTCTCACACATTTGTGTGGACTTGGCAACAAGTTTCCTTGCACAGATGGGAGGTGATACCGCAGCTATTTGATTAAGCATCTTCAAATTTTCACCTTTACCGGTGTCAGCAAAATTGTTTGAATGGCAAATCCTTTAATAAATAGGTATATGAGGAGGGATCAGTCATCAAGATCAGTCAGGGATCAAAAAATTGTCTGAATGATGGCAGAAAGTTATTGAGGAAATGGAATTTGTATTGCAGATCAAAATCAATTATTTGGATAAGAAAATTTTAAAGTCACTTTGAGCAAAAACCCAAAGTTACTTTCCAGCCGACGCAATACATGGAAAAACGATTTTCGCCAAATACATCTAGTTTTGTGTGCGATGCCCCGAAAAGTACACAGTGACAAGCAAATATATTTTATCTGAAAGGTGAATGCGTCGAAAACAAATCGCAACTAATGATATAACATAATAGAATAATAATATAACAATAGAATAAAATAAATACTCCCATATTTGTATAGCAATTGGAATATAATTTATTATCAAGCAATACAAAGTGTTTCCATAAATTATGATATTCAAAAAGTCGGGTCCTTCCAATGGAGACCTAAACAAATACATTTCATGCTGGAGGATTTGTTCCATCGCACTACATGATCCAGCCTAAGCAATGGCTGTATTTTGATGCGCTTAGCTACGCCGATTGGGGTGCCCCTACTAACGGCTATGGTTTCGTATATTTAACGGGTGTTTTTCTTTTGAAGCAGCCGAAAATCTACTAATTTGACCAGACTAGTAGGACTAGTGCCTAGTAAATTTGTATTTTTGTTGCGTCAATACAAGGTTTTGTTACTAAATCGCTTATAAGCTCTTTAGCAACTCGTTAGAAGTTATGCTTTCCTTTTAATTTATTAAGAGACGTTATTAATTTAACTGATAGCAAACTAAAGTAGATAAAACAGTTTATCAATGTCAAAGTTGCAGTTGCCAAGGTGGACTCTTTGTTCGCCGAAACAGATCATCTTGTTTTGTCCTGTTTTAACACCAACACATTTTGCAGGCATTTGGAGTATTTGTCTATCTCTAGTAAAGACTTAACATTGACCTATGTTATTGTGGAAGATCACATGACTTCTCAGGAGTACAAAAGGCAACTTTCAAGGAATTTCAAAAGAATCTGAGTCACCACAGTTTTTATTTATAGTACGTCAATATTCTGTCCATGGCGGTACTTTGCAGGCAAGTTGTTTGCAAGGCGTCGGGATAGGAGAGAGCATTAGGGTGGGTAGTTTTCGTTTTGATTACTGTTAGGGGTTAGGGGTTCTGTTGCGGAGATGCACTGCCATGTATTGTATAACGTACGACGCATGTGAATGTGTGTTGTAGCAGCACCCCTCTTTTTTATATGCGCTTGCACAGTACAAGAGCGTGTTGCTTCGACATGTTGCAGGTGCATGTCTGCGTTTCGTGCAAACGTATACGATGTACGACCAGTTCCATGCGAGGTATGATATAGCAAAACTGGAGAAGTTTTTGTATGCAAAACTCTGACCATAGGGTTATATTTTCTAGTATTGTCAGAAATCTTGCGTTACTTCAGGCTTTCCCGAAGCCAATGCGGGAACTTGGAAAACACTGTTCTTCGTCGATTAGGTTGAGGTGTCTAGACAGGCCTCATTTCCAGCCGGCAAGAAGTTCACTTCATACCAGTGACTTCAAAGTTACTTTGGCTGAGAGAGCAAGTCCTGAGGAAATTTTCCAAGGGGATATGCTTCTTATTCCAAAGGTGCTTCGATTAATCCTTCCGGGATTAGTCTGAGTTCCCCAAAGAGGCGCTGACTGTCGCAAATGCAAATGCAAATAAAAGTAGTCCCATGTGTCGTGGCACACCGTAAGTAAGGCTTTGAAAGCGAGACCCACGTTAAACTACCACAATTTATTGATTGTCCATGGCGGTGACATCAGTTTTACATTTGTCGTGAGCATCCAAACAATTTCCAACAAATAGATTCAACATTCTGGGAGTAATATTTTTGTCATGGTCTTTATAAATGGTGTTCCAACAAGAACGCACGATTTAAATAACTGATGCAGCAATTGAATTGTTTCTCTGTGGCGCCGTCTTGTTGAAACAACATGCCCTCCACATTCATTTCTTCTATTCTAGTTACGAAAAAACTGGTTATCATTTCACGATACCGAACACCATTGACTGTTTGCGCTTGACATGCGTTATTTTCATAAAAAACAGGTCCAATGATTCATCCAGTCCAAAATCCACACCACACAGTGACACTTTGAGGATGAATTTGCTTCTCGTGAATCATTCGAGGATTTTCCTCACCCCAAATGCGATAATTCTGCCTATTGACGAAGCCATTAAGATGGAAATGGGCCTCGCCACTGAAGATGATTTATCGACAAAATCAGCATTTTCATGTTGTCTCTCCAATACCCAATTAACGAACTCCTTTTGCTGTCCATGGTTAGCTGGTTTCAGTTCCTGAGTCAATTGAACTTTGAATGCATGAAGATGCAAATCTTTCGTCAAAATTCGCTGCATAGTGGATTTGGGGACACCAATTTGCTGAGCTCGGTGTCGAATTGAGGTGGATGGAGTTTGAGCGACATCATCACGTACAGCTGCGACATTTTCGTTCGATCGACCTGGTCGAAGGCGCGTTGTTGTCTTTACATCACTAACAGACTCAGTTTTGAAAAGTTTATTCATTAATCTGTTTACAGTTGACTCTCTTGGAGCGTTATTGTGACCGCAAATTGATCGAAATTTGCGAACTGTAGCCGCTAAACTTCATTGTTGTTGTTCATTCGTGTAGCGCTCCATTTTTACTAACCTCGTACCTTCTACTAGCAACCAATAACAATTATTCAAATGTCAAACAATGACACTTCGAGTGGCGCCAAATTTAAATCTTGCGTTCTTGTTGCGACACCCTTTAAAAGTTTTTGTCTTTATTTATATATATTATTTTCTTTCATCTTCTTCTTCAGTATATGTTAGGTCCTGCTGTTTGCCAATAGGTGGTGCCAGCTGTAAGTGCTAGTCGATTCTGCCATAACTTAACCGTCACGAGCCAAGCTTAGGCACATGGCAAACGTACTGCTTCAACACAATAGGTATTTTCTTTTGACGTCATATTCTTTTGGTTGTGCGAATATGTATGATTTTGTGCCAAATATTCGTCACCTGCGGGAAGTGTTGATTTTCTTCTTTCAATCGAAGAAAACGGCGACTGAAGCTCATGTAGATCTTAAAAACGTTTAGGGAAATGCTGCTTAATTTTCAGTAAGTGGTGTAAACAGCTGTTATGTAATCTATTATTATAATACCTTCTTTCTTTATTATTATACATTACTTTCTTTCCTCTTCTTGTCGAGTTTATAACTAGTTTCAAGTCTAATCAATTCGGTGTTTCATCGCTCTTGATGCCAGCGATTGGAGGTTGTGGATCGGCCTGAGTTTCCCCATCTAATTGTATTGAATTAAAATATGATTTGACTATAATTTTGCAAATGTTTGATATGAAAAAACAAATGATGATACAGATGGTTTTCCTATGAGACATTAAATTAGTTATGGTTCTGGCAACAAATGCCGCATTCGAAACCAAATGCCGGTCATAAAATACATAGCGAGCCAATTTTCAAATTAGTTAATTTCTACTTCTCTTTATAGTCATATTTCAAGTTTATACATTCCATACAACGATCGTTTCACAATGT
Source organism: Philornis downsi (assembly GCA_019455685.1). Lineage (NCBI taxonomy): Eukaryota > Metazoa > Arthropoda > Insecta > Diptera > Muscidae > Philornis > Philornis downsi. The sequence goes on from JAHXMU010000253.1 coordinate 349,113, forward strand.
TAAGCTGTTGTCGAATTGCATAAGCTGTAAAATACGGCAAAACAAGTTTTTTTATTGTCGATGTGGTAAATCTCTTTTCTTCCAAACATTTCCTTAGATTTCCAGTGGCATTTCTTCCCACGAATGGGTTATGAAAAACTTTCTCACATTCAATGAGTTTATACGCATTTCAATTTTATATCTAGACTCACTAAGCGCTAGGAAATTCATTGTTACTGATATACAAGTAACATTTCTAATGCGATATTCCAAGGCGTAAAAGATTTTCCAACAGGACTCGCATGAAATCAGATCAAGTCATCTTAATGCGACTTCGCACTTGCTGCATAATCCCTTTTAGGGCAAATGTTTGAAATGATGTCGTATTTTGTTTTGTTAGAAAATCATCATGGACTGTCAAGGGATGTTAAGAATTGACAGCAAATTCTCTATTTGCATAACGGAGTCAGAAGGATTTTGTCAACAAGACAAACGGAATCCTTGTAGAGGTGTCTATTCGTTCGTCATTTCGTGTTTACCCAAAATTGTTTACAAAACAAATTGTTTTATTTGTTTGTTATGACACCTGTGGGGAATTGTGCTGAAGGAGCTTTGTATCCTTCGCTGTGCTTGTTGTTCTGTTTTCACAAGGAGCTCCGTTCTTTGTCTGATTGTATGAATTCGCTCCTTATGTTCTGTAATTGTTAATAACCATTGCTATTAGGAATCTCGTGTACATTGGGGGATTCCATAGGAATGAAAGCATCAGCATTCCGGGTTTGCTGTCATTTACTTAAAACAATCCAAAGTATGAGGAAGTCTTTATGGGCCAGAGAATTGAGTGGCACTTTGTTTATGCTTTGAGACATGAGACAGAATCTCTCGAGTTGGCCATGACTTGTTGTGGGTTTTTCGGGGTTGCCTGAGTGTTTGCGGCAATTTGGGTTAGTTTGAGTGTCGAACTCAGAAATACCAAATGTTCATTGAACTGTTAACTGTTTTTGCTTCATTCCGCCTTGTATTTCACACTTCCTGCAGACTGGAAATTCCAAATGTTTAATGATTCCGGCTCGTTTACATGCCGACAGGAAGCGAAGCAACAGAGTAATGAGAGGTGTAAATAAACCACTTCACTGGCTTCCTTGCAAGCCCACCCACGTAGTCAAAGCCAAACCACAAACAACTACGCATAAGCCTTTCCACATTGTTCGTATTCCCATTCATTCATTTGCGGTGGTATAGGAATTTTCGAACTGATGACGAACCATGAGATCTCAGGCCACCGGAGCTGTTGCGGCCCCCCCCTCTGTCAAACTACAAACGATGATATGTTGTAAAAAGTTGATTTCCCCAGTGAACAGTTTATTTGCCAAGGAAGAGGGAAAAACAGATACATTTGCGAAGTGAAAAAAGATGAAAAACGAAAAATGGAAAATGGAAAACTTTTGAAAATAGTATACATTTGTTATGCATGAATTCAATTTTTATTTCTGTGTCCATATGTAAGCGCAACTGTACGGATATGTACGAGTATGTATGTATATGTACACATAAGGTACATGACCATAAATGTATATATATTGTCCATATGTACAACGAACAATAGCCGTGCATGTGCTGTTCATCATCATATGAAATCCATTTATTTATTGAATAATGTTAAATAAAATATGTATTTAAAATATCAATCGCTTAACAATTGTAATATTGAATTGTTGATCCAGAAGAATAATTTCGGATTCGGTCGAATAAAACAATTGAGCGTATAATTGTGACGGAGCAAGAAAGGGGATGGCAATTTTCCATGTAGTAGAGAGTAGATTTGTCATTGTGTGTGTTTCTTTAAATTGATTTTGTTTTTCGAGAATAATACAACAGATTAAAAATAACGAATGGCTTTTTTATTACTTATTTTTGCAAAAAATCTATGAATATTGCTAAATAAAACAATGAGACTGGGAGGAATTGGAATCTTAGGGGCTCTTTATCGGAGGCAGACATTTCAACAATTCATAGCTGTTTCGTAATCAGTATAGTTCAGTACTCGTATATACTATTAGTTCATTACTATACCGGAATAATGTTTAAAAATTGTAGAATTCCATTAATAGCGGAAGGGCTATTTAAAAAGGGACAATTTTTAGCATGCTAAGGATTCAGATAACAAAAAGAGAAAAAAAAACATGCACGATTCTCAATTCCAATACATTGGAGAGAGAGTCAAGCAACTACGAAACCGCTTGTTATTTCTGTTTAACAAAAGTTGCTGGTTCCAATATGAAAAAACGAAAAATTATTATTTAAGCGAATGTCCCATCGGTTTCCAAACCAGTTCAACGTCCATCAAATGATCCATTACCAGTCATTCCCAGTGGTACGAGCAGTGAGTCCGAAACATCTTTCACCAGCAGTGGTAGTTTGTATCAGACTGACGATGAACGCCATTTACTGACTCAAGCTGAGCTGAATGATCTAATTCGGGATTTACATTTAACGAAGCAAGACGCAGATTTGTGGCCAATAAGAACTGAGTATTCACCAGGAAACAAAACATTTCAAATAAACCATTAAATGATACAAATGACGAATAAAAATATGTTTTTTGTATCTCGAAAACGTGATAGAGAAAAACCAATTACAGAATTCAGCCCATCAAATTATCCTAGCAAAGATATTTGATTGCTCCAGTCTAAAACCTTGTTGACTAGTGTAATTAGTGGAAATATTCAGAGCCCGGCCAAATATCATTATACATGTTGGTGAAGCTGTTTTAGCTGGCCAACAATACATGGAATAGAAAATTTCTTCTATTTTGAGAAATAGCATAATCTCAGAACCATCTTTAATATATTCATTAACAAATTAGTCCGCCGTGAATTAACTTTTAAATGAAATAGTGTCCAAAGCGCAAAAATGAAATATTTCTCTGAAACATTATATCCAAATTACTTGGATAATAATCAATTGTTTGAAGATATCACTTCATTACGTCATTTCAATATTTCGGGTCAGAATATGTTCCGTAACAAATTGGGTTCCAATTTTCTGCTTTATATATCATAATTTGTTTAAATATTTTCCAAATTGAAAAATGATACAAAATAATACAATTACTAAATTTTTTTGAATCAAAACGGAATTTGCAAAACAACAAAAAGTCAATTCAAAATTTTAAGCACCAGCAATTGTTTATATGTACTTAAGGAATTACGATCGTTTCAACGGGGGCGGTCAAAAAACAAAATGCCTTAACAAGGAAGACAGCATAATCTCCTTTTAGCACGACACACTTTTTCCAGCGATTTTCAATGGCTTCTTTACCCTGCTTATAGGAAGAACTGTCAAAACTCTTAAATTAGCCATCAGCCGCAGACTCCACCTCTTCATTGTCGGCAAATCTTTTACTATCGAGTCATTTTTTAGAAATAGAAAATAGTCCGAGCGAGGTAAATCTGGAGAATAAGGTGTGTGATGAAGCAACTCAAACTTTAGTTCATTAATTTTGTCCGTCACAATAGTGGAAGTGTAAACTAGAGCATTGTCTTGATGAAAAAACACTTTCTGTTTCCCTAAATGCGGGCTTTTCCATAATTTTATCACTTAAAAGCTGCACTAAATTAAAATAATATTCGTCGTTAATCAGAAAGCAAAAACTTTCTTGAAGACAATTAATGAAAATAATCCCATGTGCATCCCAAAAAAACAGACGCCATGAACTTGCCTGCAAATGACACCATCTTCGCCTTCTTTGGACACGATTCTCTCATTCCAGTCCACTTCTTTGACTGTTCCTTTACCACAGGTGTGAAGTAGTGGACTCATGTCTTATCCATGGTTAGAAAACTACGCAAAAATTCGGCTTTATTGCGGTGAAACATCGCTAAGCACTCTACCGAAACGTCTTCGCCATGCTTTTTATGCTCTGTTGAAAGCAAGCGCGGCATCCATCTTGCGCACGGCATTCTCTTATTCGAACCTTCGGCCAATATAGAATGTATACCAGTTTTTGAAATGTCCATCATTTCAGCTAGCTCATGCACCTTCAGCCGACGGTCATCCAATACCATTTTATGGATTTTCTTAACAGTGTATGGGTGTGGATACCTCAATTGGCCGACCAGTACGATGTTCGTCTTAGCAGTTCATATGGCCTCGTTTAAACCCCGCTACGCAGCATTTTGCAGTCGTAAACAAAGGAGCAAACTCTCGCAGAGTAGAATCCAGCTAGGCTTTAATGTTGATTGGACTGAGACCTTTCAAATGCAAATATTGGATTACATAACGGTTTAGTTTTGCTGGATCAAATAAAAATACTAAACAACGTGGCGTCTTGAAAACAAATGTTTTATGAGGTTGCCACTTTTTAGGAAAATAATTTTTTTTTTTTCAAACTACTGGCACCATCTATGCATCAGTTCGGCTAGTTTTGGGACCGCTGTCGTATGCAAAACAAATAAAATTTCATTTTTTACGATTTTGCAATAAATCACATAAAAACAAAAAGAACAAACAAATTAGGAAAATATGCGATTTTCTTTTTCGGCGCTTTAGTCTCTTTTTGTCCTAATACTTTTTACAAAATTCATCCCGCAAAATGATTTCAGTACACGAGTATATCTCGACTTAACAACTTAACTCGAAATTTGTGGTTTAGAAATATTAAGCGTTTAAAAAAATCGCTATAGCGGATATTTTTATAACTTTCAAAATATACGGTATTTTGAAATCGCGCTTAGAAGACAACGCGAGTCTTTAGGACAATGAAATGAAACAACAACAATGAAAACAACAACAATTTTCTCACTTATATAAATATTTGGAGATATTGCGTAACATTTCAAAAAATCGTTATTTTAAAAAATTCGTTATAAATTTTTAAATATTTTTTATAGCTTACAAAATATACGAAATTTCGAAATCGCGCTTAGAAGACAACATGAGTCTTTAAGACACAAACAATAATACCAACAACAATTTTAATTCACTTATATGAATATTTGATGATATTGCGTAATATTTCAAAAATCTTTATTTTAAAAAATTTGTTATAACTTTTGAAATACGATCGTACATTGATTTTTGGAATGAAAATTGCATGTAACTTTGCATCAAAACAAGCACATCAACAATAATGAATAAGCTTGACTTTGTCCTAAATATACTTAAGTTGGTTTTCCTTGTGACCAAAGACATAGTACTATAGAGACATCAATCAACACCTTGCACTCATTCATATAAATATTCGAGAGGAAATCTTTATTAAGAAATGAACAAAAACACTTTAAAAAAAAACTAAACGAAATGACTAATCAACATAGAACTATGATCATTTCTTTGTAAAACCACAACGCATTCAATATTTCAAAAAACGAAACAGAAATATTTTAAAACAAAGCCGATATCTACTGCACCCACAGTCTTATAATGGTGCGTACTCTAAGCTTCTGATCCAGTAAAATAACAATCGAAGTTGCTTCAAACATGCCAGTCCAGTTTTTGTCCAATGACATTTTGCATATAAATATATATATCATGATTGGAGTGGGTCAAAGGAAAACACTTTTTTTTAGAATTGTTCTAATATTGTACTTGGCTACCTGACGTATACATGGTGCAAGTTGTTTGACAAAAAAAAATACAATATTTTGGTGAAAAGTGGAAACCAAATTTTATCTTTCCATCAACATCTAGCCTAGGCCGACTGATCACGCTTATACCACGCGTTATATAGATTTCTAAAGCCATCTATCGGAAAAATAGTACATTTCTTTTTACTATACCTGATATCTTGATATAAAGATGCGAATTGATAAATACCGGAAGGAACATTACCAGTTCTTCTTAACGATCCCATTTCATACAACTTTTAATGATACTGCTGTAGTTATGGACGTAGTTATTAGCAAATATAAGAATATATCTGAAGTATTTTAAGTTACAAATTACATACATCTTCTCCACATTGTTCATACCGGAAAATGTTAGCCACATGCAAATATAAATGTAGCTATCTACATTAGGCTGGCAATTAATGTGCACAGTGTGATTTAGAATTACCACAAAGGAGGGTGATATATAAGAAAGTGGCATTTATTAAAAGCAGGCGACACAGGAAAGCGATGAATAAGTACGAGACTAGGTTAGGTCAGTAAGGCTGACTCTGTATATACAGACTCACTTAAATTCACCAGATCTCCTACGTCCCTAAAGATATAAGAGCCTAGTGTTGATCTCCGCCTGTTCGTCAGGGCGGGGCAGTTGCAGAGAAGGTGTTCGATAAACTCCTCCTCCTCCTCTTCATCCCTACAGCTCCTGCAGAAGTCACTAGTCGCAACCTTCAGTCTCATTGCATGTCTTCCAATCAGACAGTGTCCCGTCATGATGGATACAAGTAATGAGACGTCGGGTCTTGATAGTGACAGCAGTATATGTGAACGCTTCAGATCTGGGCGAGGCCACATCTGTCTGGATTGATTACAGTCTCGATCGTACGCCCATCTACCATTTGCTGCTAAATATGCTCGCTCTCGTAGTAGGAGCTTGCAAGTGGCTAGAGGCATGTCCACGGATTCCAACTCGTCTGGAGTCCGTAAGGTTGTATTTAGTCTTATCAGTTCGTCTGCTCTGCAGTTCCCTGGTATGCCCCTATGGCACCTACATAAGGTGAATGTTAAACCATCTCATTAAGAGATCTGCGGCATTTCAGGGCAGATGTTGAGTTCAGGAAGACAGAATCCAGATATTTTATGTTACAATATGTTAATCCCCACCGTGATGAGGACGTTACACCTCAGCCATTCTGCCACTTCCTTAATGGTTAAAATTTGATAAACACCACAGTGATCAGGTAGTCTTCTTGCAATACTTAGCCCTAGGTCTTTGAAGTAGACCCCGAAATCTGCCTGATTATTTAGGACTAATATTTCATAGAAATCCTATATAATTGGCAGTGATTCTTGCCTAAACTAAATTCAATAAAACCCTAACTAAAAGAGCACCATAATTAATTTACTAACAAAAATTGTGTAAACATATGCTTTCTCAAATATAACATGTTCAAGTAATTTACTTTCACTTTACTTTAAAAGGTTTGGAATGTTTCTTAAACATCCTGTCCGTTAACTTTTATTATTCAATTTTTTGACAAATTATTTCAAGGAGTCCTGATTTGTCTTGCACATTTCTTAATGCCACGTTTAATACAATTTTGTTCAAAAATATTTATAATAATTTAGCGTTACTAACGTAATTTTCCGCAAAAAAAAAAAAAAAAAAAAAAAACTCCAGACTATTCCTTTCAACATTTTGTAGCATAATATTTTCCCCATTCATCATTTGCTCCGGCACTGAAAGTTTTCGACAACGAATTCGATGGAGGCGCAGAAGAGGGCGACCGAAACTCCGTTGGATGTACCAGGCTTTTGAAATACTGTCGAAGCTTGGTGTGACGAGGCGCTTGATATTATTTTCTCAGGCGGCGTATAATAGACAAGTATGTCTATTGCAGTCGCCACCTAAGAAGAAGAGATCATCTGCAGGACCACAAACCTAACATTTATATATTTTCCATTGACATTTTTCGAGCGAAGCATTCAGAAAAGAATACAGAATGCCTGCTTAAGGAAAAAAGTAAAATCTATATATATAAAAATGAATCGTGGTTTGTTCCTATGCTTAAAACTCCAGAACGGCTGGACCGCTTTGCATAAATTTTTGTATATGCGTCTGGGTGGTGCCCGGGATGGTTTAGATTTACAATTCGGTCCAATTGGACAAAGGGGCGTGGTACCTCCCATACAAACCATAAATTAAATATTCAATATTTCTGCTCCTGTTTACGGTATTTGAACCAAATTTGGTACATCGGTTTGGTGTACATATCTTAAGTGTTGCTGCAAATATGGGCGGGATTGGACAATGGAGCGTGGTAACTCCCATACAAACCATAAATTAAATATCCAATATTTCTACTCCTGTTTACGGTATTTGAACCAAATTTGGTACATCGGTTTGGTGTACATATCTTAAGTGTTGCTGCAAATATGGGCGGGATTGGACAATGGGGCGTGGTACCTCCCATACAAACCATAAATTAAATATCCAATATTTCTGCTCCTGTTTCCGGTATTTGAAAACAATTTGGTACATTGGTTTGGTGTACATATCTTAAGTGCTGCTGTAAATATGGGCGGGATTGGACAATGGGGCGTGGTATCTCCCATACAAACCATAAATTAAATATCCAATATTTCTGCTCCTGTTTACGGTATTTGAACAAAATTTGGTGCGTAGGTTTGGTGTACATATCTTAAGTGCTGCTGCAAATATGGGCGGGATTGGACAATGGGGCGTGGTACCTTCCATACAAACCATAAATTAAATATCCAATATTTCTGCTCCTGTTTACGGTATTTGAACAAAATTTGGTACATCGATTTGATGTACATATTGGTACCTCCTATACAAACCACAAATTAAAAATCAATTATTTCTGCTCCTGCTAACGGTATTTAAACAGATCTATGTTATATATATATAAATGAATCGTGGTTTGTTCCGATGCTTAAAACTCCAGAACGGCTGGACCGCTTTGCATAAATTTTTGTATATGCGTCTGGGTGGTGCCCGGAATGGTTTAGATTTACAATTTGGTCCAATTGGACAAAGGGGCGTGGTACCTTCCATACAAACCATAAATTGAATATCCAATATTTCTGCTCCTGTTTACGGTGTATGAACAAAATTTGGTACATCGGTTTGGTGTACATATCTTAAGTGCTGCTGCAAATATGAGCGGGATTGGACAATGGGGAGTGGTACCTCCTATACAAACCACAAATTAGAAAGCAATTATTTCTGCTCCTGCTAACGGTATTTAAACAGAATTTTGTATTTCGGTTGAGTGAACATATTTTAAGTTCTGCAAATATAGGCGTTTCTTATTATAATTGACCGATTGGCATGAAACATCTTCTATATAAATAAAAATCAAATGCCGTTCGTTTGTAAGGACATTAGTTGAGAACGGCTGGACCGAATTTAATATTTTTTTTTAATGTTCGTCATAGTCCAACTTAGGTTTTTATGGAAAGAAAAATTTACCACGCCCACTTTTTTCGATTTATCTAAAATTGTAAAACGGCTACACCGATTTGGCTAATTCTTTTTTTAAATGTTTGTAGTAAATGTTTCCAGTGCTGCTACAAATATGGGTGGGATTGGACAAAGGGGCGTGGTACCTCCCATACAAACCACAAATTAAAAATCCATTATCTATGCTCCTGCTAACGGTATTTGACCAAAATTTGGTGCGTAGGTTTGGTGTGAATATCTTAAGCAGGGACCGTAACAGTTATAAGAGAAATGATGAAAAAATCTTATTTAACCATTAACGTTAACGAATTTAAATAATGGTTAAAAATAACCATTATAGTGAGATATATATTATTTTGGTCACCGTAACCAATTAAATTGAGAAATATTTTTTTGGTTATGAATAACTGTTACAGCAACCAAAAAGAATTTTTTGGTTAACAATAACCATTAACCAAAAAAATTGTTTTTTTTGGTTATCACTACCCACATAAAGGGTAGGCCATAGGTATTTTTAATGTAATGGATGCCTTTCTAAGGGGTAGAGGTACGTAGGGCAAGCAATTTAAATACCTTTGGCAAAATTAAAAAAAAATATTAAATATTAAATAAAATATTTTGAAGTCAATTGTATTAATTCATTGTACGATTCAGGGGGTGCTTAGCCACTCCAGGGCCCCCTTAGCTACCCCAATGCCGTACAATCAGGTGAGAAAGAGAAAAAACAGAGAATGAAAATTTAACGATAATATTAAATATAAAAGCAAATATTTGATAATGGTGGTAAGTAATAAACATAATGATAAATTGTAACAACAAAAAAGCTGAAGTTAAAGTAAAAGCAATGATTTGATTATGGCAAACATTTATTTCAATAATTAACGATGAGAAAGAACAAAATACGGAACAATTTTTAACCAACGGAAAAATGTTTAACTAACCGATAACCAAAAAAAATTTCATTGGATAATGATTATTGTTAACCAAAAAATTCTTTTTGGTTGCTATAACAGTTATTCATAACCAAAAAAAAATATTTCTCATTTGAATTGGTTACGGTGACCAAAATAATATATGTCTCACAATAATGGTTAAAAATTCCCTAATGAAGATAAAGGGAATTTTCGCGTAACCTTTTCGTCTGGAAAAAAAAATAACAATTATTTTCCACCCCTGATCTTAAGTGCTATTGCAAATATGGGCGGGATTGGACAATGGGGAGTGGTACCTCCTATACAAACCACAAATTAAAAAGCAATTATTTCTGCTCCTGCTAAAATTTGAAGGCAAAGCAACGTTTGCCGGGTCGGCTAGTGGTATATATTTTACTGGAAAAGAAAACGACATTAAGTTGGGGAAAGAAACCTTCTTCATGCCACCCCATTGTAAACACATACTTCCTTTCGAAAGTGTTACAATTTGCTTCCATAGGGTTATCCATTTTTCGGTTTCAAAAGTAAAGTTAAATAAAATATACATAAAGCTAAAATGTCTATGGAACTTTTAGCTCATTATAATGCTTGTGCGATAAACAATGTTATTTAAATGACCGCCTCTGGATTGGTTGCAGCAGTGCATCCTTTTGAATTTTCAAAAAATACGGTCCAACGACACCTGCAGACTATAATCCGCACTAAACGGTAATTTTTCCCAGAGGCAATGGCTTTTCCACAATCACTTCTGGTTTCTTCAAGTCCCATATGTGACAATTTTGCTTGTTGACGTATGTTACTAAATAAATAACCCTTCAGATGGCGGTATTGAAACCATTAATTGGTTTCTTTTTCAATCCATTTTTGCAAATGGCAAACATTTTACTAAATAAATAACCCTTCAGATGACAGTTATTTAACAGCTGATAGCCTTGCCAGACTGGCGGTTTTAAAACCATTAAATGGATAATCCTATACGAGTATATTCGTATTCACTTTTGTCTTCAATCAAATAGATCAATAAATTAAATTTGTTTCATCAAAATTTCACTTAAAATTGCTGATGTGCATCTTCACAAGTAAAAATCAAACAAATTGCGTAAAACGTAGTGTAATTACATATAAATGTTGACATATATTGTCACATATATATTTGTAATTACCACTGTGGTGTATGTATATATGTATAAATGCATATGTCATTCACACATTCATGTATTGTGGTGAGTACGTATGGTGATGCCAATGCAGCAGTGCTCATTATGGTTGCCTCGTTTTTTGTTTCTATTTTACATTAGGAATCAAAAACACATTATTGAATTTTTGTTGATATTTCATTTTGAAATGTTATTGATAATAGCATTAATTTTATTGCATTGGAATGTTCGTAGGCATATCGATTTGTATTGCATATACAATTATACATATATAGCTATAAGCGAGTATAATATATATATATATATATATATCTATATATATATTATATATATACATATATATAATTGTGCATAATGCCATTCAAATAATACCAGTGTATAATTACATGTGTGCAAATTGTGTACATGCATGCATACAAACAGTGTAGTGCAAATACAAATTCACTTTCAGTGGACTTAATTTGGAGCCGAATTGATTTTGTATCCAATGTTAACATTACAGCTGAACGCAGTGGGGATACGAAATGCACTCTCACTACACAGTGTATTGGCAACTGGCAGAGGTCATGATGGACATACGAGTATGTAAGTAGGAGTGTAATTGTTGGTATCAGCATTAGATCATCTTCGACTGTAAGAGTCGACGAGAAAACTTATGATTGATTGCAATGTGAATTCAAAGGCGAATTCGAAGTTGGTAAGGATTTAGACTCTTCGTCATCTGGTCGAAATATTTGGCATGTGCCACAGTTCCCATTGCTACAACATTTACACGGTAACCAATTTTCTGGATTACGTTTTTTTTTTTGTGACAAAGAGCCGATTTAAAGCCACTGGATTTTTTTTGGTTTACTGATGTCAATCAGCTATATCCAAGGCTCGATTATTTTGGCATAATATCGAATAACAGTTATTAATGGTGGAGACGCGATTTCACTGAAATTAAAAAAGATATTGCAAAATAATCTCGCATCAATTTCATTTTTGTAGGCTTTTCGTGCTAGACCATTAAATCAGTTGTCCAATAAGGAATAGTTTTGAAAACACTGCTGTACAATTTCAAACAAATCGTTTGGTCGATTTGGGTTTCATTTTTGTATACCTAAACTAAACAACTAAAATTTTTTTTGTTCAATATTGTTGCATAGTGTAGCATCTTAAACTGTTTATCAAAATCCTTTGAAATTTTGGATAAATCGCTACATGAGCTACATCTGGTTTCTATTTCTAAAGTAATCACACATGAAGTACAGCGGGAACCATTTCAATAAATTTACGAACAATCGAAATATTATATATTCAATTTCAGAAATGTGTTATGCCTTTAAATGGCTATACTATTACCATTATAAATCCACAGGTTTTTGAGCTTTCTCGAATCAATACCTTTTATTACGTAACTCCAATACACTTTCTCTTGTAACTGACATTTTGTCCAAATTGTCTCGCATGTGTAATCTTCATTCAATTACCATATTGAACAACACATCTTCTTCTCAAAGCACAATAAAATAAATTCTCTTTATGCAATTTAAAATTGTTTGCAATGACATTGTGACAGCTTGCCACAATTTATGACAAAGAACTTTTCCCAACATGAGACGTGATACTTTCCAATTAAATACCAAAGGACACAATTGGATTCCATACAACGATGATTCCTCACATCAACCGAGAATGACTACACAAAGAGCCTTTAGGAAAATAGCTTACAAATTTTTATTTTACCGGTGCATGAATTTCATTTAATGGCCATACCAACACAGTGATAGCGGACGAAGAAAAAGCTCGTTATCCTGTCCTTTTTTGCCAGTTTCGAGGGAAAATGTAGTATAAAATAAAATTATCAATTACCGTGAAGAAAAGAAAATGTTTGCATAATTCATAAGTGACATTCCTGTCAATGGAAAATTACTCTTCGGAACAAAGGCATTTAGCAGCCATAGGGGAAGGGGGTGTACTAACCCACGCCACCTTGATGGCTAATTGAAGCTTTGCTGGTCTTAAAATGGATGCGCCGGGGTTTAAAAGCGTTTCAGTTGCAAGCCAACCATATCACAGATAGTTACAGCGATTTAATAGAACCCACTGAGACGTTAGAGATTTTTCAATTTATGATGTACCCGACAAAGCATAAACATTTTAATAACAAAATAAAAATGTTGCTCTTAATATTAATGTGGAATTTAATGTGGCGACATGTTTATGGTAAGTCATCAACATATGATAAAGATTCCACTACGGAATCTACTGCCCGGGCGACCGACACCAATAATGATGATGATGGTGCTACCACTCAGGATGTGAGCTCAAGTACTGGTGAAATAACGATGATATTGACTCCGACCGCTGCCTCCGAAGACATCATCAATAACAATGCTACAATTTTTGGTCATATTAATGAAAACGATAATAATTCCAATAAATTACCACAAAACGTAGCAAACCAAGACTATCGGCCGCCGCAAACAACGGAGATGAAGGAGGAAATCGTAAAACCACCACCAATGGAGCAGGCAATGATGGCAAAAGATCAATTAAATGAAACTGACTATGAAATGATGCCCATGGCCAACGAGGACTTTGGTTGCCAATCGCAGCAGAAAGTGGAAAATGACTTGAAGGGACAAAAGAACGACTGCGATGTTGCAGTGACAGAATCGCTAGCAAATGGAAACATAACTGAGTACAATACGGAGAAGGACGAAAAAGAAACATGGTCTGAAATCAGCGAATCTGATTTAACCGCTGAAATACAAAAGGAATTAATTCATAAATTTGCCGTTAAATACAAGAAAATTCGTCGTGTTACTTTCTTCACATGTCGCAGGAAGTGTGCTAAGCTAAATTGTGATGACAATGAAGACAAATCGACAAATAAATATCGCCGACAGACAGACATGAATATGCAGACTTTCAAGTTACTACAACGTTTGTTTTCCCAATCTTCAGCCGATGGTGAAAAGTCCAAGAGGCCAGAGTATAGTGATCTACTAGTGAAGGTAGTAGAAATTGATCACCTGATAGTACAACGCCGCTCTGGGTCCAGCGGTCCACGACAGCGTGGATTTTATGATGGTGGTAATAGAAGGGATGATCGTGGCAACTCAGGTCCTGCCATACGTAATATATTCACAAATCCGAATTGGCTGGACCAAGTTCTACGTCCTGAAATTTATCCACAAATTGTTGTGGTAGACATGTTTTGCGGAAATGCAAGTCGTCGTCTGCTCGAAATGGTGAGTAATGCCGAGAGATTGGAAAAAATTACAGAGAGAAATGAGGAGAGAAGGTCAAAAAGTGAACTTTGGTCAGTTAAAAAAAAGAAGAGTTTTATTTATTTTTTAATACAGTAGTTTATTTATTAGAACTAGAATTTTTTTATTAGAATATCGCTTGTACGCTTGAGATCTTTCTTTATTCGGAAGGACCTATAAAAAGCTAAAAAATTGTGATCCACAAATCAGTTCTCAAAGCCTGTTAACCAAATTGAAGAGGATGGCGTTATTGGTGCGGTTGTCCCAGATAGAATACAGTTTACCCTTTTATAAATACAGTTCCAATGGAAGACGGTTCTGCTTTGTAAATAAAAAATATCAATAAATTTAATCATATTGATTGTAAGATATCGTGGAATATATATCTCACCTTAAGGAAATATAGGTCAATAGACTACTTTTAAAAATTTCACTTCTTTTTCCATAAATCACATAAAAAAGGCTGATTGTGGTCATTTGCAATACGAGTATGTAAAGTTTTAGTGCACAATATTAATATTATAATAACATTAAAAAAGCTGCAGGCCAAAAAATTGTATAATACTATTTGCAAAATTTGAATCGGATACATTTATGAGATTATAATCATAATACAGGGTGATTTTTTAAGATTTAAGTTTTTCAGCTTGGCACCACTGGTTGGTAATGGCGTCCAAACGTCATCTGTCAAAGTGAAAAGTGTACAGTATACTCTGCCATTTCATCAGGGAAAGACTAACAAACGAGCAACGATTGCAATTCGTTGAAATTTATTTTCAAAATTCGTGCTGTGTGACAAATGTGCATCGTTTGATACGACCATTTTATGGTCGTCATAATCGACTTGCTGAATCAACAATTCGTGTTGTTATCTCCAAATTTCGCACCAAATTCACTTTTTTAGACATAAAACCATCGACTCGCATGCGTAGAGTGCATATCGAAGAAAACATTGCAGCCGTAGCGACCTGTGTTAAAGACGATTGTGAAATGTCAATTCGTCGCCGTTCTCAACGATTGGGCATGTGCTACTCAACCACAAGGAAAATTTTACACGTCGATTTGGGTTTGAAAGCCTATAAAATTCAAATCACGCAAGAATTGAAGCCGAATGATCTACCACAACGTTTAATTTTTGGTGAAAAAAAACTCAGCGAAAATCCGCTGTTTTATCGAAAAATTGTTTTCAGCGATGAGTCTCAGTTTTTGGTGAACGGATACGTAAACAAGCAAAACTATCACATCTGGAGTAATGAACAGCCACATGCCATACATGAATTACTGATGCATCCCGAAAAAACGTCAGTCTGGTGTGGTTCATGGGCTGGAGGCATCATCGGTCCATTTCTCTTTAAAGACGACCGTGGAAGAAACCTTACCGTCAACGGCGAACGTTATCGAGCCATGTTACGCGATTTTTTTTTTTTTTGCCCCAATTAGCTGAGTTGAACTTGGTTGACATGTGGTTTCATCAGGACGGTGCAACGTGCCACACTGCTCATGAAACAATGGATATGTTGAGGAATAAATTTGATGAGCAGCTCATATCTCGATTTGGCCCTGTGAGTTGGCTAACAAGATCTTGCGATTTAAAGCCTCTTGATTATTTCTTGTGGGGTTATGTCAAGCCAATAGTCTATATGGACAAGTCGAACACTATTGAAGCCTTATAGGATAACATAAAACGTGTTATTCGTGGAATACAGGCCGAAATGCTCGAAAAAGTGACGAAAAATTTGACCCTCCATTTACATTTACATGAAATTATCTTTAAAAATTAAATGGCAAAGACTAATTTATCGATTCCAATAAAAATTTTAATATATGATGCAAATTTGAGTGTTTTGTTCGATTAAAAAAAAAACTACAATTAAAAAATCACCCTTTATATGGGCTAATATTCGTAAAAAATTTTGAATAGTACAGTTAGAACCTAGACCTAAGCTTTAACTAGGGTATAACTTTAAAATACTTCAATGCTATCATTTGTTATTTAGTAGGGGAAAATCTCAATTTCAATCCATATCCAAGAAAATTCATATTTTTTGAGATCTTTGACACAAAAAGAGGAATTTGTTTCAAAATATATGGTATATACGATTTTTGATTTTTTTTTAAATAATAATGTTAATGTTTATAATGTTTTAAACCAAAATATTGTTTTCAAACTTACCGTTTTGTACTGTCTTATGAAATACTGAACCAAGAAGTGCTGCATTAGTTAGTGACCTGGAATTATACAAAGACAGTTGTGATTTAAAAATGTGAGTTGAATTTAACAGCACAATTAGATAGCCGTAAAATTAAATTCAAATTAAATTCAGCTCAAAATTTTTTATGGGATTTCGGGAATTGCAAATTTTGCGCTTTTATTTTTTTTTTAAATTTTTTTGTATTTTTTTTTTATGAAATCTTAACTTTTTATTTAGAAAATATGAGGACCTCAAAACTAGCCGACCTAATTTCTAATTCTTTATTCTTCAACGTAATATCCTTTTAGATCGATACACTTGGTCCAGCGATATTTAATAATTTCTGGACCCTGCTTATGGCAAAAACCGTCAAACTCCTTAAAATAGCCATCACAGCAGTGGATGTGTGAACTAGAGCATTGGATCAATTTTTACAAATGCGGCCTTTTTCCATATTTGCATCACTTAAATGCTGTAATAAATTAGCATAATAGTGGTGGTTTTTCGTTTCTGAAGATAATCTAATAATAATTCTATGCGCATTCCAAAAAACAGACGCCATAAACTTGCCTGCAGATGCAACCATCTTCACCTTCTTTGGACACGATTCTCCTATTCCAGCCCACTGCTTTGACTGTTCCTTTGCTTAGGGTGTGATGTGGTAACCATTTGTCTCATCCATGGTTATAAATCGACGTAAAACTCGGCTTCATGGCGGTGAAACATCGCAAAACACACTACAGAAACATTTTCACAATGCTGTTTTTGTTCTATTTAAAGCAAGCGCGGCATCCATCCTGCGTACAGCTTTCTCATCTCCAAATCTTCGGTCAATATACGATGTATAGCAATTTTGAAATGTCTATCATTTTAGCTTAGCTCACGCACTTTCGGCCGACGATCATCCAACAACGTTTTGTGGATTTTCTTAAACGTGTCTGGAGTGACCAGCCTAATTGGTCGACCTTATAGTCGGTGTTCGTTTTGGTAGCTCGTACGGCCTCGGTTAAACTCTGCTACCCAATATTTTACATTCATAAACGGAGGAGCAGACTCCCCCAAAGTAGAGTGTAGCTCTGCTTTAATATTGGTTGGACTGAGACCTTTCAAATGAAAATATTGAATTACATAACGGATGACCAATTTTTTCCATGTTTACAAGTTCGCTGAGTTGGTTTGCTTTTGATGGCTCAAATAAAAATACTAAATAACGCGGCGGCTTGAAACTTAAAACATATGTTTTATAAGGTTGACACTTTTCACAAAAAATACTTTTTCCAAACTACCGGGGCACTTTCTATACGTCAGATAGGCCAGTTTAGGGACCGCCCTTATAAGTGGATATACGAGGGAAAGTATGAACAGATTTTATGCGAAGCAAAACAAAACAAGTGGTGTGATACAGGGCGGCGCACAAATTGCGATATAATAAGGAATTTATATAACATTTTTTAAACATTGTGTTATTTCATTTATGTTTTTGTTTTGCTTAGAAAATTCAATTTTATTTTATGTAACTAAATGGTTTTGAAGATGATAGACCATAAATAACCTCTATGCTCATTCACGCATATGCGACTCCCGATCAGAAAATTATTCATTGCGGCCTGAAGGACTAAAATCGGGATCGTCTTAATGATAGTTTTAATGGACTGCTTCATTTGGTCAAATTCATTTTTTTATTTTTTTACACCTCTTGATTGGCACAACCCCATAAAAAAGGTCTAGAGCAGTCAAGTCAGGCGACCATGAGGGCCAGCGGAAAGTGGAGTTTCTGAATATTACTATGTTTGGGAATTTTCGTTGGAGCACCGCCATAACCGGTCTGGCTATGTGTGCGATTGCTCTGTCTTGCTGGAATCAAATGCTGTTGAAAGTGTTACGTCTTTCTGCGCAGTTCTGGGTAAAAAAAACTCCTTCAACATCATTAAATAACGGTGCTCAGTGGCACCTGTTTTATTTTTGTAGCACGATTCGTGTGCCACCCTTTATATTGCATGATCAGATAAGGGTATTTTTGAAAATATAAGACATTTTGGGATCCATTGAGTATTTCCGACTAATCGGTGAGTATTTAGATGTCTGAGATGAGAAATTGAGGGAGTAAGACCGATATTGGAATGCTCTAATTTTAACAGAAATGCACAACTCTGCTCTAATGTATGGCGTTGCCTAAACGACTGATCTACTTTCCCATTGTAAAAGTCGCAGTAAAGTTTTCAAAATCTTTCATAAGAAGTTTCACTTCGTGGGAAGGAATATGAATTTTATTTTGTAGAAATTCTTGAAAACCTTTGAAGCCTATAAAAAAACAGAAAAAAATATTCGTTTGTTCAAATAGGCTTAAAAAAATATAAATAATTACATTAATTTAATGTGTTTTGATATTATAGGACAGAAATCGTTCTTTATTTTTATAATACTTGAAACAGAAAGACATTAGTATTTTTGGATCAGGCCTAAAAAGAGAATTTAAGACATCAAAACTACAGCAAAATTGCAATGACTCATTTAGAAGCTATAATTACTCAAAGCTAATAATCTGACACAAAAAATGTCTAATTGACCAACTTCGGAAAACTATAAAATGCCAATCAATTGGGCTGTAACATCATAAACAATTACATAGCCCAGTTAATGCCCCACAATAAATGAATCGCAAATCAAAGTTTGTCGTTATCCAGGGAGGTTATATTAAGTGCACAACTAAGTTCTTGCTGTTTTTTTTTATAAAAATGAAACTTTATTATGAAACCATGTTTACAAATGATTCACGGAAAGTAGTGCTCATCGCTAGCTACTATTTTTTCCCATCTTTCTGGCAAAGCTCGAGTTCCGTCGCGATAAATCCTGTTCCTCTTTTGAGACTATCCACGAATCCAATCATTTCTTGATGTCGTCATATGAGTGGAACTGCTGGTCAGCCAGACCTTGTGCCATCGAACGGAACAAGTAATAATCGGACGGCGCAATATTTAGAGAATATGGCGGATGGGGTAAGACTTTCCATTTCAGCGTTTCCAGGTAGGTTTAAACGGGATTGGTCACGTGAGGCTGAGCATTATCATGCTGAGGAATCACTTTTTCGTGCCTCTCCGCATATTGTGGGCGTTTCTCGTGCAGAGTTCGGTTCAGTCGTATTAATTGAAGTCGAAACCGATCCCCAGTGATGGACTTGGTTTCAACAACTCGTAATAAATAACACCGACCTGGTCCCACCAAATAAAGAGCATAACCTTCGCAGCCTGAATACTCTGCCGAGACGCCCCTATGACTTTCTTTTCTTTGAATTGCTGTAATGAATCCATTTTAAATCACCCATTGCAATACGATGAAGAAATCCCTTCCTTTTTTTGTCGTTGAAGCAGTTGTTCATGGACGAAAAAACGACGCTCAAGGTCCTTGGCTTCAACTCATAAGGAACCCAATTTCCTTGCTTTTGAATCATTTCCAACACATGCAATCGCTTGAAAATGGCTTGGCGGGTAACTCCTAATACTGAAGCAAGGTCCACCTGCATTTGACATGGATCCCCATCAAGCAATACCATCAATTCAGTGTCTTCGAAGATTTTTCGTCTTCTTTCACGCGAACGGTCGTCAACATCAAAATTACCGTCTTTAAAGCGACGGGACTAATCTAGACACGTTGTTTCACTAAAACCTTCAGCCGCCGTTTTCTTCGATTGAAAGAAGGAAATCAATATTTGGCACAAAATCATACATATTCACACAGGAATATGACGTCAATAGAAAATCACTATTTTATCGAGGCGGTATGTCTACCATATGCCTAAGTTTGGCTCGTGATGTTTAGGGTATGACAAAATCGACTAGCACTTACAGCTGGCGCCATCTATTGGCAAACAGCGGAAACTTAGTAGCGCATAGTATAGTTTTTTTTTATTTATGAATTACAAATTTGAAATTCTCGAATTAATAACTTCAATTAAATTGTGAAGTTTTGTGGAATATCGGCCAGTTTTCTACTCCATATATCTTTTCGATTAGAAGAAATTTGTTCGCTATGATGCTTTTTCAATAGATCTATTATGAGAACACTACGGGAGGTAATTGTAAGTTTGAGATTGGGTCATCAATTCTAATTATTATGCACTTTCCGTCACTGGTCAACCGATTAGACCGATACATTTAGTAATTGTTTGCTCCGGAAATGACGAGACCTCTCGCACTGAGTCTTTTGAAAGAACTGATTTTATTGAATATTCTTATGAACTATAGAACTTAAACTAGACAAATAAAACCTATTAAAATACCTTATCACTAACGCTCCTTGTGCCATGCTACACAGAGCGGCCCCACACCCGCATGCGATAAGAGCGGAGTAAGAATCATTTCATCCCTTAAACTGTTTACGCTGCGTTTAGTGTCCTAAGTTATTTATGATAGGTTTAAGTGGACTGTACATATGTTGTTTCCAGCATAAGTCGTAAAACGCAGCGGGAGATGCATGTGGCATCAATACGACTCCCAAATGCAATACCTAAACATACACTTAAAGGAAAACCACGACCCTCCTTATCTATCACAAAACGCAATACCTAAATAAACACTAAAGGGAAAACTACGACGCTCCTTATCTAACACAAAACATGTTTAACTTTAAACAGTAATTATATGCAAAAATTGGGAAAACATTTTGACGGAGTGGGCCTTGAAACTTGGCATGTCCATATCCGTTTATTAATTAACTTTATTACGATTTGATCACACTAATAAAAGTCAATCAACAATCCATAATTCAAGTCGAAATGTGAAAAAATAATGAATAACTTAGGAATCAAAACGAACATGGCTAGATGCTTTTACAATTTAAATGAATCAATTGCAACATTTGCAAACTTCCGTACTTTGTAATCCCGCACTTTGTCATACACTGATGCCGAAGAAATGAATATTTTTAATTGCTCCAGAATTCAATGCTGGTAAAATTCCATCTATTTTTAGGCAACAAATACCGACTGCAGCCATCTCCTTTACGGCTGTGCATGCAAATGCATTTAAGTTTTACTTTTTCAATTTATTTACGAGTATTCGTGCTCTTCCATTAAATATTTGCTAACAAGTAAACACATTCACATATGAAACATATACAGACATGGATCTATAGCAGTATGAAACATTAATGCAGTTTCCTTTCTCCTTGGAGTCTGTCTGTGTGTCTGTCTGTTTGTCTTGTGTCTTTAAAACCGGAAACGGATATCAAACGTTTATGTTATGCCGTACTAATGATGTTCTGTCGTTGTATTACACTTTTACTGTGTTTTGTTTGTTTTACTCTTGTACGTGTCTGGATGAATGGAATGGAATGGATGAATCGATACATTTGGCCATGTCTGGCTATGTCATGTGACTGCTTCAACCAATCAACGACGATGGCGATGGCGATGGCGACGACGACAACGACAATGATGACGTCAACTGATCCATGTGCACGAACATCAACAGGCCTCGAATAAGGCACTATTTAACTCCATGTATCACTGGTTGTTGATGGAGGATTATGTATTTAATCGACAAACTGAAATCGATGATGCGGATGATATAAAAAACAAGATGAACTGTAGTCATACTGGTGGGTCAGAATGTGGCCCAACTGGTGGCAGCAATAGCAATACCAACAGTAAAGGCAACATTGAAGGAAATGGTAACAACACCGACAAGGAAGTTGTCAACGACAGTAGCAAGTCAGCAATGCTGGAGAAAAAATTATCCTTCTCGACAACGGATGTAGTTGGCGCCTCCACATCCGGCTCGGGTAAGCAATACGAAAAGCGGTTGTTCTCTGCTTCTTCGGCTGTTTCGACTCCTCTGGCGAGTGTCAGGTCTGAGCTGGTCGTAGACCGGAAAACTTCCGACAGGAGTGAGATTGGTGCTGATGGTGGTGGAGGAGCAGAAGAGGATGACATGGAGATTATTGAAAAGTTTCTTGAAAAACTCAACATCAATATAAATACTGAGTTAATATTGGCAAAGCGACGTATGCGTAGCATCTCAACTACAAGTTCCGCTACCCCTCAGACCCGGGTGTCAGCCCGAGCTTCGGCTGTTCCCACTGAATCCATTACCATGATGCCGTCAGCGGCAAACTCTGCATCCTTGGAATCCGACGATTATAATACACTTCAAAAGATGGATTACTATGTATTATACGATGTTTGGTACGTTGTTCTTGTTATTTGTTGTTGTTACTGTTGTTATGATTCGTTATTCATTCATTCGCTGTGTTTGATAGCAAACATCTAAACTTTTTATTAGACATGCTTCTTCATGTTGCACAGAATGTTTAAATAGTTAACAAAACATATTTGCTTTTTTTGCAGTTTTTTCTCCCATTCCTTTTCATTTGTGTTTTTTTTTCTACTCCATATCACCTTGCTCTCCCTCCATCATTCTTCTGTTGCCCGATGATCGATTTCAAAGTTAATCCAAGTTTAACATAATTAAATTTCATACACCACGAATAAATTATTTTGTGAACTCTTTTGTGGCAATCCCTTCTCATGTCCATTTGCACGAGCGTGTGTAGTAAGCATGTCCTTGTATCCTTGCAGGAATCCTGGTCGTCAATATGGTGGAGAATTGAACATATCGGAAGTGGGTGCATTTTCACTTCAACATGGCTTTTGGGTGGCTGATTGGTACGGTCATACTGCGACAGTAATGCGGCGCTTGAATATGCGTTTGGCTCAGATTCGTTGCCTTGTGGTGGTAAGTTATACAGGATGCTACACTCTTCCTCCTTTTCTATCAGAGGATAAAACATTAATTTGAGCTATGTTAACGTTTGTAAGACTTTAAGATCGTAATTGGATACCCTAAAAGTTTCGTAGTACAAATTAGTCTTAACTAAAAAGTCATACAATTGAGGTTATTAAATTTGTCTTTATTCATTTACTTTGCAGTTTCTTAGTAGGACAATATTTTATGACAATATTTTCGATATCTCCGGAAGAAGAACATTTGATATATTTGGGCGGATTAAATTTTCAGTTTACTGTCTCACCTTTTTTAACTAGATTGTTAAAATGCCACTTAAAAGTCATTAGCCGTTTGGAATTCTGCCTTACAATTATAAACAATATTGAAGCTCTTCTATTATATCACAAATCCGTCTTATATGTATTAGGGAAGACGCAGTGGAACCCTATCCTGCAAAAAATCGCAACACAAAATCAGTGTATTTTAGAAGTTTGTCCTTCAATTGGTACCGAAATTGGATGACCGATAGTATGTTTAACAACTTTCAAAATATGCAAACTAACAAACCAATAATTCCTTCAGATTTTAAACACTTTAGACTTGTTCTGTTTTAGGTTATAATCGGAGGAGTAAAAAAAGAGAGATGCGATTATAATCAACAAATTTGTCATACCTCATATAAAGAATAGTGAAAAGACATTTATTACATTTTGCTTGTCTGAGAGTTGCCTGAGGGCGTGCTAAAAATGGGCACCAACAAGTAGAAAATACGCCATATTTTAAAGTTTTTTTTTCATAAAAGCGAAAACGCAAGGCCGGCAGCTAAAAACGTGAACCACCGCATACAGCCACCTTTCGTTATTTGAGAGGCGGTCACTTCGATGTATCGCACTAACATTTCAAGTAAAAGTGTGGTAAATGCTTTTCAAACGGTGACGTTCGGAATTCTCGTTAAACTGTTCTGTAACAGCCAACAGCACGCGCAATTTTGGTTTCATCAACTACTTTCCGGTAGTCAAAAATTCATTGTTCCGTAACAGTCAACAGCAAGCACAAGTTTAGTTTCATCAATTACTTTCCGGTAATGTCCGGTAAATTCTATAATCTCTGGAGAGCCAATTGTCGAAAATGTCGATTAAATAATGGAAATCGTCAAGTCGAACTGTTATGTAAACACTGTATCGACTGTCCAGGAGCTTAACATTACACAACCACTTGAATATGGCTGGATGGAAAGAAAAATTCGATGGCTGGACGTAAAAAGGAGTTCGAAATAACGCAAACAAATCTAAACAGCTGATTTTTACGAAACAAAATCAACTCATTTTTGAAGAAAACCACTTAGGACAATGTCAAGCGAAAGCGTTCGTAGTCGAAAATCGGTGAGAGGTTTTATTGTGTTTTTAGGTTGGATTGGCAGAGAATCATCATCTATGAGTTGTTGTTTAGGACATCGCCAAGCCACATATGGGTACATGGACAATGACTGGCCAAAGGATCTGGGAGTTTGATTGGGAGGATCTTTTGTATCCACCTTAGATTCCGGTACTGAGAGTAGATGATTACCATGTGTTCCCAGGCCAGACACGTGTACAATGACTCGCCAGAGGGTCTTGGAGTTTGATTTTGAGGTTCTTATGTATTCACCTTAGAGATCGGTCTTGACAGCAAATGATTACCAAGTGTTCTTGTGTTGGAATATCTGAAGAAAGTAATTGCCCAGAAATGAAGGAGAAGAACTGTATTCATTAGGGCAACGCCAGGCCACTCATGTGTATAATGACTCGCCAGAGGGTCTGGGAGCTTGATTGGGAGGATCTTTTGTATCCACCTTAGATTCAGGTACTGAGAGTAGATGATAAACCATGTGTTCCTGCCTTGGAATATCTGAAGAAAGTAATCATCCAGAAATGAAGTAGAAGAATTGTATTCATTAGGACAACGCTAGGCCACATACGTGTACAATGACTCGCCAGAGGGTCTAGGAGTTCGATTGGAAGGTTCTTAGGTATCCAACTTAGATTCCGGTACTGAGAGCAGATGATTACCATGTGTTCCTATCTTGGAATATCTAAAGAGAGTAATTATCCAGAAATGAAGGAGAAGAATTGTATTCCATTAGGAAAACGCCAAGCTACACACGTGTACAATGACTGGCCAAAGGATCTGGGAGTTTGCTTGGGAGCTTCCTATGTATCTATTTTAGATTCCGGTACTGAGAGCAGATGATTACCAAGTGTTCTTGTGTTGGAATATCTGCAGAAAGTAATCGTCCAGAAATGAAGTAGAAGAAATGTATTCCATTAGGAAAACGCCAGACTACACACGTGTACATATACAATGACTCGCCAGATGGTCTAGGAGTTTGATTGGGAGGTTCTTAGGTATCCACCTTAGATTCAGATACAGAGAGCATATGATTACCATGTGTTCCTGTCTTGAAATATGTGAAGAAAGTAATCATCCAGAAATGAAGGAGAAGAATTGTATTCATTAGGGCAACGCCAGGCCACACATGTGTACTATGACTCGCCAGAGGGTCTGGGAGTTTGATTGGGAAGTTTTTAGGTATCCATCTTAGAGTTCGGTCCTAACAGCAGATGATTACCACATGTTCCTGTTTTTGGCTAATGATTTTACTTTTCGTGGTTTCTGTAAGAAAGAGGAGCTTTCTCCAAAATGACAACTACTTATCGAATAATAAACAAGCGCATATTTGACCTAAGTCGATTCATTCTAACCGTGCTAAATAAAGACTTCAATACCTTGAAAAAATAATGGAATTATTTTTGTTACACTGTACATTTACTTATGACAAATTAGTCAAATATACCAAACACTTAAATCCAGAAATCGTATTTAACAAAAGAGGGTAGTAATGACTAAATTTCAAAATTTTGTCGTTTTGTGTCCTTGAGAATAGAAAATGTTTATAATAATTTAGTCATTCCATTTGTAATAACTGGAAATTTACATTATTGATCGTGGTTAGAATCCTTCCTTCCATGCATCAAAAATTTGTCATTCCATTTGTAACAACTGAAAATATTCCCCTTACAACCAAAAATTACATGCGATCTAAGCGCCTGTACGACTGTCTGTATGTGTGCCTTTTGAAAGCAGGATAGAGGAAGGAATCGCTTAAACCAGGCGGCTAAAGTTTTTCATAAGAACATTTCATGGCCATGAGCATGTTAAGTTAGGAAGTAAGCAAAATTAAAGGAAGGGCGTTTCTGCCCTAAGTTTTGTACCGTAGTTGTTCCTAGTGGTCGAAATCGGCCCAGTAAGAATAAACTTAATCATATGCCTCTAAAATAGTGGACATTTTCAGTATTTTTTCAAACAATATTATGTTTTATTCATTAAATATGTGATTAAAACTGTTGATAGATACGGAAAAGAAACCATCGCAATTGTAGAAAAATAAGCTCAAATACTTTCTGTTCAAAAAGCTTCGGGAATTGATTATTTAAAGAGCTCATTTAAAAGAATTGTCAACATTCTTCTTGTTGCTAAGTCGGCATAACTGTCCCCTACATTGGCATGGAAGACGATGTGTTCTTTAGTTTATTTACAGTGTTCAATATTGTGAGTTCATTTCAAGTGTGTTTTGTGATTTTGCAATGGATAAACTTTTCGAAAAAACAATTTGTCTTAAATAATTGCAATTTCGTGTGCCGAATTGCTGAAAATATTACAGGAAGTTTACGATGAATCGGCTTTATTAGAAATATATGCATATCAATTGAACTGTGCATTCATTCAGAAGCTATCGAAAAGTGGTGACAAATTTGCTTTACCTTGGTCGGCCATTAACATTCTCAACCGAAGTTAACATCGATTAAGTGAAGAAAATGCTGATTGAAAATCGACATTTAAGTTTGAGAGAAATAAACGCTTAACTTTTCGTATCCCACCTAATAATAATTTAAACAATATTACGTGATTGTTTGGCTACAAAATGCATTGCCGTTGGACTGGATCCGAAAGACCTGAATATTCTTTAAAAACTCAAGCGTAAAGATTACGCAAGACATGCTAGAATGAGTGAATAATTTCGACACCACATTCATAAAAAAAACACTGCAACTGGTGCTAAGACATGGTATGATTTGTACATACAAACCAGTCAGCAAGCTTGAGATAGAACACTCCCAGCTGAGCAGAAATCGAAAAAAAACTACGCCAAAGTCAATCAAAAGTCTAGGTAATATTGATTGTTTTCTTTGATTATCGCAAAGTTTTGCAGTCGGAGTTTTAGCCTGAAGGTGAGATGGCAAACAAAGAATATCATGCCAGCATTGTGTTGCGTTTATGGGTGTAAATTCGTCGAACGATGATGATAGCGTCGATGCTGTCTTTGTAAAAGAATTTCTGGCTGAAAACTCATATGGGTGTTCTTCATCCGTTTTCAGCCGATAGAAGGCATAGAAGGCAATTCGCGGCGAGAATTTAAGTCTTTTCTCGGAAATGCGATTGAATAATGATTTAATGATTAGGCTACTAGTTGATACTTGTTGTTATACTTCGTTAGGAGCCTACTGTTTTGTGTTTTATTGAAATTTATTGGTACTTTTATGGCAGAATGTATTTTGGATGAGAAGGGGGCATTTTGAAAACATCCACTATGATTTTAAAATTAGGGCGGACTGAGTGGATAGGGAAAAACATACTCATACAACGGCTAGATTTATCTTTTAGGGAACTAATTTTTTTCTACCATATTTACACTTTTTACGTTAATTAAAATAAAAGAAATACACGGTAGTAATAGAAATCAAGAAAGAAATCAAGAAGAAATCAAGAAGAAACTAAAGTAATATATTACGCACGAGGAGTAAAAGTTTTCACTACGCCGACGCCCATTGACTCCGGACTACGGACATATCGGCTGGCCAGCAATCAAAACTGATATCGTACAGCAATAAAATTTGGTAGACAATTATTTGTGGCCAAAATGAATTTAACAATTTATGAATCTTGATACAGCTACAGCCCACTTCGAATTCTCCCGTTTGAAGAAACTACTTGTTTTAAATGGAGCGTATTCGAAATTTGGGGACTTAATTAAATTAGAGCACATTACAAACAACCAAAAACATATTATGTTTTTTCAGTGTTAACACAAATCCCCTACATTAGGCACAACCGTTGGTAGAATCGATCGAAATGTTTTGAAGGCACGATACGTTTAATAACCTAGCAAAAAGAGGCCGTTAAAAAATAGTGCAAATAAACTACTTTTAGTATCCACAAGTAATTCAAATTTATACCTGAACTGAACTGCAATTGTCATAAGATATGATATGAGAGTAATGCTATAATATGAGTAATGCTATCGATATGAGAATAATGCTATTTTTTTTTTTTTTGTCTTTTTTTTTGTTGATTTTTTATTTCTTCTGAAACAGTGTCTACGAAATAACAAAACATGCATTAAATTGAATCTAAAACATTACAAATTATTATATTTGAAAAGTTCCGTATTATTTTCATATCTTTAAAATAGCTTCCATATAATTGGAAATTATGCTGATTATATTTTATAATCAAACATCTTTAGATTCGGAGAATTATTAATTTATTGAGAAGTACTTCAATTTTTTCTGGAAAATTAAACTAATATAGAGTTCATTGCTCCAAATTGTAATACTAATGTACTTCCAAACAAATGTACTTCCACAAGTTCTTGAATCTTTCGAGGCCATGGCTCACAATTTGTACCCAAAACATTCCAAATTTTGTAAAATTATACAAGAAGTGGTATCGATACATGATTTAAGGAGATATTACTAGCAGAAAATGTTTATTAAGATTGATATTGGTTTACGATAATTCGTTTCCATCAGCCGTCCAGTCAGCTAGGTAGCGAAAACAGCCGGAGAATCTTCTCCATTGTATCAGTCTTCTTAAAACGCCTCCCAGCAAATTCTAGCTTAAGAAAGCTAGGGTCTCTCATATAACCATGCATAATGATATGTATCCGCAACCCGATAGGTGGGGGAATAAAAGCGTTTATATTTCTAACGGTGGGTCCTTATCGTTGTACGGCCATTTTCGACCATTTGCCACTATGTTGATCCATAGAGTCGATGACGATGTGGTTGTCCATTTTTCGGTTTCAAAAGTAAAGTTAAATAAAATACACATAAAGCTATGATATTGATAACATTTTTATTGCATTATAATGCTTGGGCCTTGCCATTATGTACAAAATGCAAATGAATCCTTTTTGAGGTAGTTTTCGATCACTTTATCGCACATTTCGGGCGGTATCTCGGCGATAACTTGACGAATGTTACTTTTCGAATGCTCCAACGTTTGGGAATTATCCACGTAAACACGATCTTCGACGTAGCCCCACAGAAAGAGTCTAACGGACGAATTCAAACTACGTTATTGATTATCAATCAGTACACTATTGCTTTTCAATATACGAGTATTTCTTAAACTAGGCAAGACTGACAAATTTCCTAATAGGGAAATCCAAAATACCGGGTTATCCATTTTTCGGTTTCAAAAGAAGAGTTAAATAAAACACACAGAAAGCTACGATTTCGATGAAACTTTTATTTCTTTATAATGCTGGGACCTGGCCACTGTGCTCGACATACAATTTGATTTAAATGTCCACCTCTGGGGTGATTGCAGCAGTGAATCCTTCCGAGGTAGTTTCCGATCGCTTTTTCGCACATTTATTTATGTTTGAACATTATCCGCGTAATCACGGTTTTTAACGTAGCCCCACAAGAAAAGCTTAACGGCGCCAAATCGCATGATTTTGGTGACCAATTGAAGTCGTAAAACGTGAAATTACGCTTTCTGGAAACTTCTCATGCAATAAACCAAAATTGGTCGTGTTATGTGGCTCGTGGTACTGCCTTCTTAAAACCACATATCGTCCAGTTCATAATTTTCAATTACAGACCAAAAAGTCGGTTATCCCACCGCCATAGCGCTCAGAATTGGTCGTGTTATGTGGCTCGTGGTACTGTCTTCTTAAAACCACATACCGTCCAGTTCATAATCTTCAATTAAAGACCAAAAAGTCGGTTATCCTACGGCCATAGCGCTCGGAATTGACGGTAACGGTTTCTTTAGCGTCATTTTCCAAGAAATGCGGCCCAACGACATATCAAAACCATAATGCGCACCACACAGTCATATTTTTTGGATGCAATGGCTTCTACACAAACACTTCTGGTCCTTCGAGCCTCACATGGGACAATTTTGCTTGTTGACGTAACCACCGAGTGAAAAATGAGCTTTATGTTCGAAAAACCACCATTGAAAACGTGCTGCTATAGCACCCAGTCAGCATAACTCCAACGTTGTGAATGGTCAGTCGGGTTTAACTGTTACGCGAATCCAAATACAAAATGCTCCATAATGAGCTGTAAGAGAAACCCAATTGCTGAGAACGCTGTAGAATCAACAAATTCGGATTATCCACCGCATTTTCCCTAATAGAAGCGATATTTTCAGCAGTGAATACATTGCGATGATGCACAGGCCTGCCCCCATCTGTAACGCTTCCAGTCTCTTCAAATTTCTTTACAATCTTACCAATTCCTCGTACAGTAGGTCGATTAAGACGACCACAATCACTCCGTAATGCAGGAGAATTGCCCACCTTTGAATCATCAATTTTGTAGTAAATTTTAACCACTTTTGAGATTCATATTCGTAAATGACAAACATTTCACTAAATAAATAACACTTCAGATGACAGGTATTTAACAGCTGACAGCCTTGCCAGACTGGCGGTTTTGAAACCATTAAATGAGTAAACCTAACAAGTTCAACAAAAGTGAAATGCTTTCTACTTACTGGCTTTTTACATGAAAAGGCGTCTGGGGTATAAAACTGTTTACAGGGTATTCATAATTCGAGGCATCTCCAATGTGTATACTTGTTTTAAAAATCTAATTAGTTGTTTTCATTGTATTACCCACTCTATTTGTGTCTTTCTTTGTTTCCCTTGTTTTTTCTTCCCAGTTAACACACAAAAACAGTTCGGATTCTTTGGAGGAATATCTAATCAGTCGCCATGACCCCCATTTGGATACAATGCATCGATATAATTTCGCATTGTTATCACACGTTAGAGATTTATTCAATTTCAGGTTTGTTGTCTTTTCTTTTTCTCATTTTTTTGTTTTTTTTTTTTTTATGAATACTCTTTACCCCGCCTCCATGTCTCACCTTACCTTACCCCGAAGACTCGTCAATCACATTAATCTGAATCACAAATACATTGAATAATTCCATCATCATCATCAGTTACTATCAGATAGAGTTATATAGCTAAAGTAGAGAGAGGGATACATGAGGGGAAGGGGGTTCTACCACATATCGCTCTAGGTGAACCGGTAAATACCATAACGTAGCGATGTCTGGAAAGAGCAAAGAAAAACAAAAACCTCAATTTAAAAGTCATCAATTATACTTTTCACAATATTATGTACGTTCGTTGTACTTCAAGCTATTACTCCACCTCATCCTTTGTGTCCTTGTGCTTGTCTACTGTTACTCTTTGCCTCTGCCACATGTCGATAGGACACGTGCAACATGAAAAGAATATACTCAAACACAAAATGCACAAAAAAAAACCAAACAGAAAACCACAGAAATTTTCACACATTCATTCATTTGTTGAAAACAAATTCAACTCCCTGGCAGCTGTTGGAGCGATGTTAAGTTATGCATTTTTTACGACTTGAAGGAACTCTACCTGCTGCTGCGGCTGCTGCTACCTTGACCGTTGCTTAGCTTTAAGATACCCGCAGGGCATTGAGTGGTCTCCTAGTGCTACTAGCACTGCAGCTCCAGTTACAGTCCCAGCTTCCGCCGTTGCAATAGACGATGTTGTCGTTGTTTTTATTATTGTTGTTGCAATTTCTTAGTTCCATTTCAATTCATTTTGTTATATAATGGGTATTGTTGCAATGTCGTTTGTTTTGCTTATTTTATGCAGTTTCATTTTGTCGAAAACCTCCACCTGGGGTTATTTGAAGAATGGCAAATTTGATGGCATGATTGGTGCATTGGTGCGCAAGCAAGCGGATATTGGCGGATCACCGATATTCTTTCGCATTGAACGTGCCAAAGTGATTGATTACACAACCAGGACATGGCTGGCCAGGTAAGCAAGCACAAGAGCCATAATGCGATATTACAGGAATACCACAGGTCTGACTGAGGATATACTGAGTATAACCGCTTGCGTGTGTGTGTGTGTGTGTATGTTCATATTTAATTGCAGAAACTGCTTCATATTTCGGCATCCACGCAGCACCAAAAAGGATCGTATTGTGTTCCTCCAACCCTTTTCAAACGATGTCTGGATTTTGCTGGCTGCCTGTGGCATAATAACCATTTTATTGTTGTGGGCTATGGCAACTCTTGAACCTGAAGGGGAATCCAAAGACGAACTTGAGCTCATTACAGGTATAGTATGAACTATGTTGTTTGGTGGGGAAACGTAATAGCTTTCAACAGTATACATATAAGCCAAAAATCTTCATAAAGTACAACTTTTAAATAGTCACATCGCACTATAGAGCGTTGTTGGGATTCTACAAAAAGACTAAACGAGGTCATAGCCACTTTTCCAATTAAAGTACAAATTTATAATTTTACAGAACGAGCAGCAGCGACCTCGTTACTAGGCAAAGGCTACAAAAGACGTCTGGTAAGATGGTGCGGATTGTTTTGTGGAAAAAATTTAGACGACAGTGCGAAAACACATCGAGCCGGTTTATTTTTAGAATCTATATTATTTTATGTCGGATCTATATGTCAACAAGGTAAGGTATAGATAAGGCACAGCCTTGGAAATATGCTCTAATTTAATCTCTGACATACGCATTATTCGCAGGTCTCTCATTCTCCACACGCTCCTTTGCTGGTCGTTGTATTGTCGTTATCTCGCTGCTGTTCTCTTTTGCGATTTATCAATTCTACTCGGCTAGTATTGTGGGTGCATTGCTGGTAGAGAAACCAAAAACTATAAAGACGTTAAAAGATCTAATCCACAGTGCTTTGGAAATTGGCATTGAGGATATTGCCTACAATAGAGACTTCTTTCTGGTAAACTACTCTATAAAGAATTGATTTTTTTTGGTCATTATTTAAATATACTTATGCCAGGTTTGTCTTAAAAAGGAAGGAACTAATGTAATGTGAGAATACAGTATTTTTCTATTCTTGACTTAGCCACTATTTGGTCCAGTATTGTTTACACAAGCTCGTACTATGAAAGTATCTGTCTCATTTCCTAGTAAGGTATAATAATAGGAAAGTTTCCTTTTTTCCGATAGATGGCTTTAGTAATGTACATCTCGCATTGTATAATTGCCATCGAATTACGCTAAATGGCGATAGGAAAATAAGGTTTTGTATTCACAAAACCACTCACACAGATTTATGATTCCTTCACCGATTCTCCCACCAAAAACGAAAGATAGCATAGAGATAATGCGCCATATGCTGTAATTTTTTTCGATAAACGTGAAAACACAAGATCGGTAGCTGAAAATAAGAACATATTTATGTAACCCGACTTAGCAGACTAACATAATTTAGCATAGGATTACGAAATGGTCCATTTTTCCAATACTTTAACTTCCAAGTTATTTGAGAAAATCTAATGTTTGGAAAATCGAATTCCTTGGTTGCCATTAATAGCTAGGCTGGATTCTTTGGGGTTAACATGCTGTTTAAGTCACTTAACTAGGGACCCTCTCACTTAGCTAGTACAAGGCGGATATTCGACTGCATTAAAAGGGTAGTAGTCTCAGTCGGAAGTCGAAAGTCGCCAGGATGAAACAAATGTCATGATACGATCAACCCAAAATTTATCTAATTTCCTCTATAGAAGAATTTGTTGGGACCCTTGAAATAAGACTCAGTATCCGCAATGAGCACAGCTATTTCATCCAAATATTTTCTCTCTGGAGTATCCCTTTGAGATTTGTAAACCAATAACAGGCGCCGGATTGCAGTTCTGGAAAATACGGAAGATATGGCTTCAGATGTAGCTAAGCTGGATTCTTTGGGGGTAACATGCTGTTTAAGTCACTCAACTAGAGGCCTCCCCTCACTTTAGCTACTACCAAGCGGATGTTCGACGACATTAATAGGATAGTGGTCTCAGTCGTAAGTAGAGACTCGCCAGGATGGAACAAATATCATGATACAATCAACCCTAAGCTTATCTAATTTCCCCTATAGAAGAATTTGTTGAGGCCCTTGAAATACGACTCAGTGTAAGTAATGAACTCAGCCATTTCATCCAAATATTTCCTCTCTGGAGTATCATTTTGAGATTTGCAAATCAATAACAGACACTGGATTCCAGTTTTGGAAAATATGGAAGATGTGGCTGCAATTCAAATTTCCATTCAAGCGAGTTTGCCCTTGTAACCAGAGGCTTGTGAAATGTTGTACTGTCTTGAAGATAGAAAAATTATTTGTTTGCATTTGGGGGCTTTTTCTTGATTTCGCGCTGTAAAAACAAGCCAAAAGCATCATATAGTATTCGCCATTCATTGTCCTTCTTCTGTGAAGGCGATCGAAGTCATCGTGTCCTAAAAGACGGAAAGCATAACTTCAGCGTTTCGGAAAACATTATTCTCATGTCCAAATTTTTATGGTGACATTTTGACGTCTTTAGAATATCTCTTGTAACTTTACTTCTTGCTTGTCGAGCAAAAGACCTTGATTTTTCGATGTTTTCTGCTGACAATCCAATATTTGTAATCATGCAGCGTTCACCATCATCGGTGCTTGTACGGTCTCGATTAAAATGAGAAAACCGTCGACAAGTTGTTGTTATCAACAAATAAAAGTCGATGTAGTACCTTCCACAATATTGTGTGAATTATGAAAAGTGATTATGAAAGTACACTTTTCTCTCAAAGAGTAATAGTTAATTACTTAAGACTTAAGACGCTGTAATGGGAATAACCGACACTCGACGTTTGAAATGTCATGAATTTTTAAAAGGTTAGAACCTTCTAAAAAGGATGTCTGTTGTTTGTAGACGACATCGGTGCGCTTATCCCTGGACTCTTGTGTTGAAAAATAAAATTATTGTGAACGCTAGTATAATCAGAGATCATGATATCATTAACGACATCTTTTTCGTTCATTGTGATTATCGAGTTCATTTATAGGTATATAACGACGATTTGAGTATGACAAATAATTCTTAAGAGGCAAATAATGCCGAACCAGATTATGAATTCTCAATCTTATAAAGATCATGCAAAAAATAAACACTACGTTATTTTAACTACAATTTGTAGCGTACCAAAGATCCCGACGCTCAAGAATTGTATGCCAAAAAGGTTACTGCAGTGCCCAATACCGAGGGCGCCTTTGTTGATAATGCCCTGGACAATATTGAATTGGTTACACAGGTCCCCTTAACCGAGAGTCAAAAAGCAAAAGCATATCGCGATATTTTACACAGTCATGAAACAGGTGCCCATGCTAAGACCAACGATGCATCAAATTGGTATGAACCAGATTATGGAGTGGCTAAAATTAAAAAAGGACGTATGTGATGCTATCCTATTCACACTGAGCAGATACTAGGCGATTGGTATTTCATTGCAGGCTTTGCATTTCATGTTGATGTGGCCACAGCTTATAAAATTATTGCGGATACCTTTACCGAAAGGGAAATATGCGATTTGGCAGAAATACAATTGTTTCCACCGCAGAAAATGGTTAGCATTCTACAAAAAGGATCACCACTGCGTAAAGCCATCACTTATGGGTAGCTCAAAGTTATTGAATGCCAGGATGATAAATTAATAGCTCTAATTTTATTACTCTTTTTGCTAGATTACGACGTGTCTCTGAAGTTGGCTTGATGGAATATGAGCGTAAATATTGGCAATCAGCCAAACCTCGTTGTGTGAAAACATTGCATACGGATGATTTGCAGGTAAGAGAGCGATGTAAATAAGATTGTATTAGACCGCAAATGATACTATGTGGATGAAATTAATTCGAGTTGACTAATTTTGAGAATTTCATAAAATATCGGGTGGTTCGGAAAATTCGTTCGGTTTTCAAAAATTTATAATATAAAATTTATTTAGAAATATAGACTCAAGAAAACAATTATTTTAATTTATTACATTATCCCCCCACCCCCCTTTTTAATAAATTCTTCACACCTTTTTTAATATTTCCCTCATAAAACTCGCGTGGTTTTTCTGAAAAAAAGAGTTAAATTCGATTTTTCACTTCCTCGTCGTTATGGAAATTCAAATCCCTCAAGTGGTTGCTCAGACTACGAAATAGGTGATAGTCGGACGGGGCTATGTCTGGGGAGCACGGTGGGTGAGATAAAACTTGCCACCCAAGCTCTAAGAGTTTTTGACGGGTCCACAAGGCAATGTGAGGGCGGACGTTATCTTGATGGAAGATGACATCTTGCCGATTGATGAGCCTCGGCCGTTTTTCTTCCAATGCCGCCTCCAATTTATATAATTGTGCAATGTAGTATTCCGCACTAATCGTTTGATTTTTTAGGAGAAGCTAAAAAAACTACACCTTTGACATCCCACTAAATCGACTACATTACCTTCCTGAGGTGAAAGCCCGCTTTAGAGGTGGATTCCGCTTTACATTGTTGTAGACTATACATTTTTCATACTCTGTGA
Source organism: Philornis downsi (assembly GCA_019455685.1). Classification (NCBI taxonomy): domain Eukaryota; kingdom Metazoa; phylum Arthropoda; class Insecta; order Diptera; family Muscidae; genus Philornis; species Philornis downsi. The sequence goes on from JAHXMU010000253.1 coordinate 386,127, forward strand.
TGTGGTTCTTCAGAAATGGTACTTTTTTATTTCTATCATTAGGTTGTCGCAGTCGTCAACGCGATTCAGGCGCTTGGTCTCGGTGAGAGAGTGAAGTACCCACACATCGAGGTTGCTCACAAATCCGAGCTGAGACTGATATTTTTGAGTATATTAGCTATTTCCCTAACTGTTGCACGGGGATTAACAATGATTAAATCTCTCACCTGCTCGGAAAGAATTTCTTTTGGTTATCTTGACGTGGGAGTGTCCATTACGGAGAAGTCGCCAGTAGAAAATCGTTTAAACCATTTCTTGCAAGTTTTGTCCGTTTTCTTCATAAACATACTTTATTTTTCGGCTGGCTTCAGCAGCTATTTTTGCTTTTCGGTAACATGCATCCAAATATGCATAAAATGTTCTTTTTGCGCTAATTTTTTCCACTTTTTAAATTTTTTTTTTAAAGTTATAATCACTCACGACTAGAGAACGATAACACAAGTAAAAAATAGTTAACAGCTTAGAGAAGGGGTGGGAGAAACTTATGATAGTGTTTGAAGGATCTCTACGTCATGAGAAGTGACATGGTGAATTAACGAATTTATTGAACGAGCTTTCTAAACAACCCAATAAATGTGGGGTCAAAATGGACAGCCCCACCAAAAAGCAAATTTTTGACGGGACTAGAATTGATTGCCCATTCAATATTTCTCATGGGCTGAGACTCGAAGAACTAGGTTTTACAGACCTTAAATTGACCACCATCATAGTGGTCGACCAATTGAGATGTCCACGCCAGAGACGGTTAAGAAAATTTACAAAATGTTATTAGATGGTTGGCGGCAAAAGGTGCGTGAGCTAGCTGAAATGATAAGCATTTCAAACGTAATTTCAAAAAATCATATACATCGTATATTGACTGAAAATTTGGAGATGAGAAAGCTGTGCGCACAAAGGCTCCCCCTCTTGCTTTCAATAGATCAAAAACAGCATTGAGAAGATGTTTCAGCAGAGAGTTTTGCGACGTTGCACCGCAATAAAGTCGAATTTTTGCGATTTATAACCATGGATGAGACATGGGTCCACCACTTCACACCTGAGACAAAGGAACAGTTAATGCAGTGGACTGAAATAGGAGAATCTGCGGGCATGGTCACGGTGTCTTTTTCTTTTGGGGTTGCGCATGGGATTATTTATACTTATTTATGTATTTATTTTTTTTATTTTTTTTATATATTTATCTTCAGAAAGGAAAAACCATCAATGGCGACTATTATGCTAATTTATTGCACCGTTTAGGTGATGAAATTAGGGGAAAAAGGCTGGCTTTGGCAGGAAAGATTTTTTTTTCGTCAAGACAATGCTCCAGTTCATACATCCATTATTACGATGACCAAAATTAGTGAATTAAAGTTCAAAATCACACACCTTAATCGCCAGATTTATCTCCTCGGACTATTTTTTGTTTTCCAAACACGAAAAAATAATATAAAACCTCGCTGATAAAAAATTTCCCAACAACGAAGATGTGGAATCTGCTGTTTGTGGTTATTTTAAGGAGTTCGACAGTTCTTACTATAAACAGGGTATAAAAGCTATTGAATATCGCTGGAAAAAGTGTATTGAGCTAAAAGGAGATTATGTTGAAAAACAAAGAAAATTTTTTCCAACTTATTTGTATCTTCTTTGTTAGGCCGGCTTGTTTGCGAACCGCCCTGGTAATGGGTGTCCCAACAAGAAAGCAGGATTTAAATGACTGATGCAGCAATTGAATTGTTTCTCTGGCTGTATGACATGTGGCGCCGTCTTGTTGAAACCACATGCCCTCCACATTCATTTCTTCAATTCTAGGCACGAAAAAACTGTTTATCATTACACGATACCCAACACCATTGACTGTTTGCGCTTGACATGCCTCATTTTCATAAAAAAAGGTCCAATGATTCCTCCATCCCAAAATCCACACCACACAGTGACACGTTGAGGATGCATTTGCTTCTCGTGAATCACTCGATGATTTTCCTCACCCCAAATGCTACAATTCTGCCTATTGACGAAGCCATCAAGATGGAAATGGGCCTCGTCACAGAAGATGATTTTATCGGCACAATCAGCTTTTCCATGTTGTCTCTCCAATACCCAATTAATGAACTCCCTTCGCTGTCCATGGTCAGCTGGCTTCAGTTTTGAACCTGAGTCAATTGAACTTTGTATGCATGAAGATGCAAATCTTTCGTCAAAATTCGCTGCATAGTGGATTTGGAGACACCAATTTGCTGAGCTAGGTATCGAATGGAGGTGGATGGTGGCTGCGACATTTTCGGTCGATCGATCTGGTCGAAGGCGCGTTGTTGTCTTTACCTATATATCACTAACAGTCTCAGTTTTAGCAAATTTATTCATTAATCTCTTTACAGTTGACTCTCTTGGAGCATTATTGTGACCCCAAATTAATCGCAATTTGCGAACTTTCACCATTTTGGTAAAACAATTTCACAATGAGAATACGTTGTTCACTCGTGTAGCGCTCCATTTTTACTAACCTCGTACCTTCTAACAGCAAACAATAACAATTGTTGGAATGTCAAACAATGACACTTCCAATGGCGCCAAATTTAAATCTTGTGTTCTTGTTGGGACACCCTTTATATATGCTTAATTTGTACTAAATCAAGGGTAGATTCATATATCAGGTGTACCATGCACACGCTGTTTTAAATTAACCCTGTCCAGTTGAAAATATGCAAAATTAAGGGGAAGTCGTCCGTATTACCATTGGAAAATAAGAGCTTTTTTACCATTTTCAGTTTAATACAAGTTTCAAATGGATTATTAATTGTACATACAAGTTTTTTTTATTAATCCTCAACTTTTAGGTTGACCTGCAAACGTTCACATCGGCCCTCTTGGTGCTCCTCTTCGGTTTCGTGGTCAGTCTGGTAATACTATCACTGGAGATATCGCATCATCGTATGTGGCAACACTATGCAATAATCCCAACTAACACGCCGGCATCAATAAAAGCTTAGATCTAAGTAAACAATATAACAATTATTTTAAAAACACACAAACACACACACACACAAACTTACATTCACACATGCACATTTATAGTCAAGTTAAAAGTATCGTTTGATCTCTTACTGTTATGGTTCATAGTCCACGCCACAATACTCAGCTCGCCCACTTGGTTGGTTTTACGGGCTCGTTAAAAGGCAATTTATATCCCCCAATATGTTAATCGTTTCAGATATTCCGTTTGTTGCTAATGTTATTCTCTTTGTTTCGTTAGTTTTTTTTAATACTTTTATTCAATGCTAAGAACCATTCAATATATTAGCGTATTGTTAAATATTTATGAAAAAAAGGACTCTCAATGGCTCTTAGCCAAATAACCGACAACAAATAAATATGGACAAATACACGGACAAATGTATACAAACACACACGTCCAAATGTATACAAATACATTCATACACTCACACAGTCTCCACAACTACTACTCGTGTTTATTCCCCTAAAGATACTTGCATACAGAACAAACAAACTTAGAATGGTCGTGGTCATGGCGTGGGAATGGAGTTTAGAGGTTTTTTTGTGCTTTTACCACAGCACAGTGGGCGAGATAATGATAACGAATAAAGAGAAAGATATTAAGCACATACCTCAGTGACAACTGGTATTTGAAATTAATTTGACTGGAACGTAATAGAGCTTTGATCCTTTCATTTGCTGTGATTGTAATCTGTAATCTGTGAAACGGCTACGTGCATTTTATATGCAAAATATCTCACTTGCTGCGTTAGACTAGTATACTTTGCACATTGAAGAATTTTAAAAATATCCTGAAATCTTAATGGAAAATGATAAACAACAAAATATAATTTTTTGGCATTTAACAAAATTTTGAATAGAAATTCTGATGGATTCAATGAGGAGATGCCGGCAAAATTATGTCAAACATACACATATGGTCGAAAAAATAAGTACACCTGCTTATTTTTCCTTTATGTTTAATTTTAGTTACTTTAACGGAAAGTAAATATGGCAATTTTTTTTTATTTAAATAACTTTAATATGGTAATGCCTTTAAAACTCAAAAAAAAAAGCTGAAGCTTCCCCGTTGTTTTTATTGTGAATTAGTTTTGTTCAGGTGTGATTTCAGTACTTAGATAAAATAATCAATACGCTGCTGTAGTCTTTTTGGAAAGGCTAGTTATTTTACTGTTGTTTATTTTTGTTCATAACAAAATATTTTGTTAAAAAAAATCAGCCATGGGTCGAAAAAGTCATTGTTCTCCGGAGAAGAGAAAAATTGTTTCAAGACTAAGAGAAAGTGGCCAAAGTCTTCGTTCTATAGCAGAAACTATGAATCGGTTGTACAAAATGCTTTAAGTTCCTAAAAATCCCGTCGAAACTCGTAGAAGACCCAAAAAAAACTTCAAAAACAAAAGATATCCGCATTGTAATACTTGCGAAGACGGACCCCTTTTGCGCCTTCAAGAGCGATTTCAGCAGAAATTGGCAATGTAATGTTATCGCGAACGGTTCGTCGTAGACTACAAGAAGCACATTTACAAGGACGAATAGCCAGAAGAGTTCTTTTGCTTAGACAAAAAAAAAAATGTAAAGACTAGATTGGCGCTTGCAAGAAGTCATTGCAATTGGTCCGGAGGAGATGGTGAAAAAAATGGCGAAACATTTTGTGGAGCGATGAAACAAAAATTAATGTATTTGGAAACGACTGTGCCCGGAATGTTCGACGTCCTAAGCGTAAGGAATTCCATATTCGCTTTACAAAGAAGACGGTCAAGCACGGGGGCGGCAATATTATGGTCTGGGGTTGTGTCTCGTGGTATGGTGTCGGTCCGATACAACGAATTACCGACACTATGACCAGATTCCACTACAAAGATATCTTGGAAAATACGATGTTGAACTATGCTGTGGAAAGTATGTCTCTTAGATGGGCATTCCAGCAGGATAATGATTCGAAGCATACTTCAAAGTTGTTAAAGGATTGGTTCCAAGATAATAATGTTACCCTTCTTGACTAGCTAAGTCAATCTCCGGGCTTAAATTCAATCGAAAATTGTTGAGGAGAGTTGAAACAAAGAATTGGAAAGGAGGTTCTTAAAAATAAAAATCAGCTTTGGAATTTTGTGCAACAAAATTGGTATGAAATATCAGTAGAAGCTTATTACCAGCATGCCAAAAAGAGCATTGAGCAATTTAAAGTAAAATTGGATATACCGGCTTTTAACGAAATTCAGCCAATTTAGCAGAAAAAAACTTAATTTTTCTGCTTTTTTATGTGTAAGTCAAAATTTCGCAAAATGCCGATTAATAAATTATTAGCTAACAAGACCTAAGCCGAAATTTCGGTTTACAATACGCACAGAGTAAAATAAAGACAAAAGTCACGCCTTTTTTTAAGGAGATTCCCTTACGTGACATGATTTAAATGCAGACAAGTTTTTCACATTTACACCCAAAGTTAAGTCAAAGTAAAGTAAAATAGCATTGCTGAATTTATGACATATTTTTGGTTCGGAGCCGGGGAATTTGGAACTTACATCTCTGGCCGATTCGCAAACTCGATATAATACCACAAAGGTAACACTGTACCGTAATTTGTTTCACGAGCAGCAGCTAATGCGATCGTAAAATTTCTTGTTTGCTGGTGTTGACGAATTAAAGTTAAAGTAGAGTAAAATAACATTGCGGAGTTGATGACATGTTTTTAGATGGCGGCGGGTAAGTTGGAACTTACACCTCTGGTCGATTCTCAACTTCTCTACAATACCACCTAGGTAATGCTGCTCCGCAATTCGTTTTACGAGCAGCAGCTAATGCGATCGAAAAATCCCTTCCTGGTATTGACATACATTATAAGTATATACTTGACAATCAACACACAAAGGAAAAGAATGAAACGGTATTTCCGAACGAATATGACCTCATAAACTTAATAAGGACCATGATTTACATGTAGACTATTTGGACTGGTTAAAGAGAAGCCATTTGGTCGCTGAAATCACCGCTATTCAGAAGATGAGATGTAAAAACTCTGACATCTACTACAGCATGATTTGTAGCCCAAAGGAGACATAGAAACAATGCCTGGCAAATTAACTCTGTAAGCGATCAAGTAGCTATTCATTTATTTGTTCATTCACTTGTCTATTTATTTATGTTATTTCATTATTCATTTATTTATTGCTTATACACTTATTTATTTATTCAGTTTGTCGATATAAATTTTGCAGCCTACAATATGCAATTAATTCTTATGAACACATTCTCATTTAAAACCTGAAATAAACTGAATTTAAATTGACTTTTATCTAAATGAAATTTTAAAAAAAGGGAAAAAAGAAAGGAGAATATAAAATTTCCCATTTGCCATTGATTCATTATTTTCGGATTATTTAAAGATTGAAGGTTTACTTTCTTACCTAGATGGCGACTAAACTTTACGCCTATTTCCTTACTGCCTGCCGATTCCGAAATGTTCAAGGAGATCGAAGTTGCCTTTGATTTCTTGAACACCTTGGATGGCCATCAATACGCGGCCGGTGACATGGCTTTCTTGGCTTCCTTTGCAACTTTTGAGGTTTTTCGTTTTCGATTTTAGCAAATAAGAGAATGTTACCAAGTGGTACATTATTGCTAAGACTGTTACTCCTGACTGGGAAGAAAATTGGGCTGGTAGCTTGGAGTTAAAAAAATACTTTGAATAAGTTATATTTATACCGTTGTTTATTATAATAGCATTAATATGCAATTTGTTAAAGGTTAATGCACATATGTACATCTTCTATTCTTGAGAAATTAATAAACTGATAAAACAAAACGAATTTTATAAATTTTTAAAAAATAATACTCTTTTTTTTTTTGAAACCAAATCTACAGAATAACTATTAAAGTATTCCTATTCCATATAAATGAATTTTACTAGAAATAGTTCTAAATTATAGAAACATTACTCTAAATTTCTACTTAATACACAAACTTGTACACCATTTTTGCAACTTGGTTTCTAAAGTCTGCAGTGTTTCTTTAATAAATGTCAATATTACATGCGCTTTACAAGTTATATATCTGATTTCGATATTGAACTCTACTTTTGTACCGAAAATTATAACCAGATCTTTTTAGTTTTTGCAATTCTATTAAGAACATTACTTCCTAGAATATTTATAAACAATAAAGATTATATACCTATGTGTACTAGCCGACCCAGCAAACGTTGCTTTACCTTCAAATTTTATTTTTATTGGAAATGTTTCATGCCAATCGGTCTATTATAATAAATAAAAAATATGTTCACTCAACCGAAATACAAAATTCTGTTTAAATACCGTTAGCAGGAGCAGAAATAATTGCTTTTTAATTTGTGGTTTGTATAGGAGGTACCACTCCCCATTGTCCAATCCCGCCCATATTTGCAGCAGCACTTAAGATATGTACACCAAACCTACGCACCAAATTTTGTTCAAATACCGTAAGCAGGAGCAGAAATATTGGGTATTTAATTTATGTGTTCATCGGGGTATAACTAAAGTAGAACAACAAAACTCAATTTTAACTGAAACCCTCTTCGTATTAATCAAAATAAACTTACGAACATTTTTTATTAATTTTTCACATTTAGTACATTGTAAAATTACATTCAGGAATGCGAAGGCGGTATCAAACTAACCGAACTGAGGTATAGATGGCACCAGTAGTTTGAAAAAAAAAAATCTTTTTGGCAACCTTATAAAACACATGTTTTAAGGCGTCACTTATTTTTATTTTTATTTGAGGCATCAACAAATTAGTCACCTTTATGTAATTTAATAATTCCATTTAGAAGGACTCAGTCCAACTAACATTAAAGCCAAGCTAGATTCTACTCTGGGGGAGTCTGCTCTTTTGTTTACGCCTGCAAAATATTGGGTAGCAGAGTTTAAACGAGGTCGTACAAGCTGCCAAGACAAACACCGTTATGGTCGACCAATTATGGTGTCCACCACATCTACAAAATGGTATTGGCTGATCGTCGGCTAAAGGCGCATGAGCTAGCTGAAATGATCGCATTTCAAAACGTGCTATACATCATATATTCACCGAAGATTTGAAGATAAGAAAGCTGTGCGCAAGATGGGTGCCGCGTTCAATTTCAATAGAGCAAAACCGGCATCGTGAAGATGTTGCAGTAGAGTATTTTACGATGTTTTAACGCAACAAAGCCAAATTTTTGTTTCGATTTATAACCATGGATGAGACATGGATTCACCACTTCACAACTGAGACATAGGAACAGACAAAGCAGTGGACTGGAATGGGATAATCGTATCCAAAAAACGCGAAGACGGTTACATATGCAGGCAAGGTTATGGCTTCTTTTTATTTGGGTTGCGTATAAAATTATTTTTATTGTTGATTATCTTCAGAAAGGAATTGATTGTCTTCAATGACGAATATTATTCTAATTTATTGCAGCGTCTATGTGATGAAATTATGTGAAAAAAGGCCGCATTTGGTGAAAAGGAAAGTGTTGTTTCATCAAGGCAATGCTCTAGTTTACACATCCACTAATGCAATGGCCAACATTAATGAATTAGTCATCACGCACCTTATGTTCCACATTTAGCTCCCCCGGGCTATTTTCTGTTTCCAATCTTGAAAAAATGGCTCGGTGGTAAAATATTTGCCAACAATGAAGAGGTGAAGTTTGCTATTGATGGCTATTTTAAGGCGTTTAACAGTTTTTTGCTAAAAGCAGGGCATAGAAGGTATTGAATATCGCTAGAAAGGAGATTAGGAGATTATGTTGAAAAATAAGGAAAATATTTCCTAATATTTTTGTGTCATCTTTGTTAGGTTGGCCAGTTTTGGCATATATTATAGCTCACAGAATCGAAAACTTGGCGAAGCCAATATCAACAACATTGATTTGCTATTTATTTTCTATCGTGTTAACGATTTTATTTGACAGCAAAGCAAAATTACTAATTAAAAACTACTTGATACTACATGCTCAACAAGTTTAATTTTAAGATTTACTTCTAATATTTTAGTTAAACCTGGACCTGAAGTTTAAATCATTTAGTAGGACAAAATTAAACAAGAAACAATCATAAATTTCAGTTAATATTCACAACAATATTTATATTGAACCAAATATTAGCAAATATTGACAATAATATTATACAAATATTAACAATAATATTGATATTGAACCAAATATTCACAAATATTTTCCAATTCCCTCTAGTGTGCTTGCTAAATCCTGTAGCGAACCTCGTGCCGGGACTAGAGTGGGCTGGCTGTGAGTGTTGAATGCGGCGCACATTCATATCTTTATGAATGAACGAATAAATAATGCACAAATATAAAATAAAACAAAATAAAAAAGAATGAAACGAACTTTCTAAATAATGTTACGCCAGGGAGAAGGGAACAAAATGTTGAATTTATGAAAATTTTAATAAAAACCATTATAGTAAAACGACCGTTGTGTTCTGTTCTCTTTCTCATTTCTCTATTTAGTTCAGTTCAGTTGAGTTCTTGTATTCCTCTGCGTAGTTTTTTGTTTTTTGCTTTGTTGCTGGTGCTTCCGCAGTCGCTGCTGGTGGTGGGAGTGATGTTGCTCTATTGGTAATTCCCCCCTTTTTGCCATAGTACTACTCCAATATAGTGCATATAAAATAATGAAGATTGTAAAAGAAGATATTTTAATAATAAATTATACGAAAAATGTGTACCACTACACACACATACGCAAATTATAATCATCACAAGTCGACCTCAAATATATCATTCATTTATGTGCCAAACAATTAATCTAGAGTCACTTGTGTCAGTTCTAGTACTCAGGCTAAACAACATGTGTTGTACTCTCACGATCAGGACGTTGCTGGCCGGGCAAAAAAAAAAAAAAAAAAAAAAAAAAATACAAAAAAACAGGCAACAAATCCAAACACTTCATTAACACTCTGTGATACAATTTCGAATCGATGACATGTGTCACGCAGCTATTCGTCCATCAGACGTAGTTAAAATCCAATGTGTTGATTTGTGGCAGGAGCCCCAAGTAATTGTACACTTGAGGTACTTTTAATGGTCACCACAAAGAGAACCAATGGACAGACACAAACTGTGGCTATTAAAAGAAATTCGCACATTCATCCATACACACACACACACACACACACACACACACACAAGCACATGTTTCCGTTGGGCTTGCATACTTTCGATTAAGCCGAGATGTTTACCCACAAACTCATTCAGTTTTCACCAATGAAAATGCGTTTGGTGAGACTGTACTAATTTGGTACTTTTTCTCCAATGCAACTTCCCAAAGGGTGTCGCAACCTAATTTTTTGTATTGAAGACTGAATTTTTACAATACAACGATTCTAAATCTAACATTCTCCCCACACGATAGTAACATATTATGGGCATCGGGTGCAAGAATTTCTTGAGGACAATAAGGTGCGACATCTGAGGAAAAGGATATCGTATCTATAATGAGTAAAGTAGAAAAAGAACGGAGGTGTTTGAAGGCAAGAGAAATCTTTTAGAAGTTAAAACATAAAAGTTACGTTTATGGAGCTTTGTCGAACATTAACGTTCCAATAATTCTCACGTACGTACAAATAAGTCTCCGCCGTTTTATGAAAGATGGCTTCATCAACAAGTTGTACTAATTGAAATTGTCAAATATCAATCATCATATTGCAATGTTAACAATCTGGCAACACCACAATCATGAAATATCTACGATTTTGCATCAGCATTACATATTCTTTGTGTGCAAGAATGTCGTGTTTTGAGTCGAATAAGCGGCAACTTTCGATTTATTTATCTAATTTGAAGACATCTGCAACTTAAGCTCATTGACTACTTCCCAACAAAAAAGTGCATCCAAAGAAGCAAATATTCACCACAACTTATGATAGGGAAGTAGTGAAAACGTTCATATCATTCTTTTCGTTTTAAGTACCTTGGGGTGCGTTTCCTTGTTGGAAAGTCATTAGTATTTTTTTTTATTACCGTAACATAGCGGGTCGTTTTATGACTTCTTAGGAGTCTCATTGGAATCTACATAATCCCATGAGGTTATTTGATAATGTGTAAAACTTTAAGTTTTTATATATTATTTAAATTTCGATATAAACAGACAGAAGACTGATAATGGGCGATGGCGGTTTCTTGACTAAATAATGTTCAACTTCGAAAACAACACTAAACCCGGAAAAAAAGGAAGTGGTGAAAAATTGCGTAATCACCAATGAAATTAATATAGATTTGTCATAAAAGGGAAGCACTATTTTATGATGCTTCTAAATGCTTCCCTACATAAATATGAATGAAATAAAAATTAAAATATCCACTATTCAAAAAAATCCAGTTCAAAAAAGTAATTTCTTTAAAAAGACTAACCACAGATCTCGGCGGATTTGATACTTTCTACAAAAAAAAAAACCTGATACACTTGCGCTGAATTAAAAAGGCACCTAATATTTCACAGGATCAAAGTTTATACACCCTCCTTCATGGACTGTAGTCCACAGTGTGCTTTGCTATGTACGAGGTGTGATCAAAAATAACCGTTTTCAAATTTTTTCAATTCAATTTAATTTTTTAATTTTTTTCAATTTAGTTCACCAATTTCTATTTTATTCCCTTCAAAGTAATCCCCCTCAGATATAATACACTTACGCCAGCGTTTTTTTCCAATCGTCGAAACACTTCTAAAGTGCGCTTTTTGGTATCGCCAACAGCTCCTGTTTCGATTTATCTTTTATCTCCTCAATCGTAGCAAAACGCTTTACTTTCATCAGTGTTTTCAGTTTTGGGAAGAGGAAAAAGTCAGCGGGGGCCAAGTCCGGTGAATACGGTGGTGGAGGCATCAAATATTTCATAATGTCTTACTGGTATATTGCCGCAATTTGAAATTTAATGTAATAAAGTATAAACAAAAATTAATATCATGTGAGAATTGTAGCGCCGCCAATTATAGATGCCCCATGTTAATATAATAAAATGTGGAACAGGGTTTTTGTAGTTTTAGAGTATCTCACAACCATCTTTTCCATTTTATGCTCTATCCGGCTTAAAATTTAAAATACAATTTATTAACAAAATATTAGCAGATAAAACAGCCCTGAAAACAGCCCTGAAAAGAGCGGTACAAATATTGTTAGCGAGATATCAGCTGGTATGCTCGAAAAAGGCTTTCAAATTTCGAATTGTACTTTTCTCTATAACGTAATGCTGTTATCTATTTTGTAACCAATAATTTTGAAAAAATAAGTGGCAAACATTAATTTATTAACTCAAATAAAAATGTCTTATACTTTTGTAAATTTTTTGGGGTTTTTTTTTGAAAATTAAAATCCAAACTCTTGGCAAATCAACCGTCTAATCCTGCTAATACCCAAATTTCATCAATAACAGAATCCGTTAATTGAACGGTTTCGCAAATGATTGCTCATGCCTTAATATAATCGAATTTGGTCAAATTTTTTTTATTGTTCAAAGGTCGTTAAAGTGCAGTCACAATAAATGCTTGATCATCATTAAAAGTATATTACAATAGATCAATAGACCACATGCTTCTCATATGCTATACTAGATTAAGATTAAGAGGACATCGCCCACACAACGCAATGGTTTGAACGGCTATATCTCGTGAACTATGCAACTGGTATAGGAAGAAATATATCCCACAATAAAGCGGGAGGCGCCACTTCTCCTTTCAAAAACCTTAACAGCCGCCAAAGAAACAGGTCCATCGTTTTGGCAATCACTAATACGTTTCTGGCCAGCGGCACAGTTCAAAGACTTAGACGGTCATATTAATGCAGTTTTTTTTTCACCACACTTTAATAGTGGCCCTGTAGTGCATGTCGGGTCAGCTATTATTGTACCCAGATGGACCCATAAAGTTCCCACTTTGTCACATTTTACATAAAAGCAAATCTGTATCGAATGTTTGTACAAGGCTTAATTATTCGATTTTCTTGTTTAATGAAGGATTGATATCTATCTATCTTTATCGATTGTGATGAGTCGTTAACAATTATGATCACCAAATCTCATATACTGGGTGGCACACGAATCGTGCTACAAACACAGTATCAATGTCGATTTAGACTATTGTCTAAATATCTTGCAGAACTGTGCCGAAGACGTACCTGTTTCACTCGCATTTGATTCTAGCAAGATGAAGCAACTGCACACATAGCCAGATAGGTTATGACTGAACTCTAATGAAACTGCCCGAATAAATTAATATCCAAAAACTCCACTTTCCGCTGGACGCCAAGGTCACCTGAGCTGACTGCACCAGACTTTTTTTATGTGGTTATGTCAAGCAATATGAAACGAAATCAAAGAATTCGACTGAATTGAAGCAGTCTATTAAAACGATAATTGAGGCGATCCCGACTTCAACCCTCCAGGTCGAAATGAATAATTTTCTAATCAGATGTCGCATATGCATGAATGAGTATGGGCGTCATTTACGGTCTATCATCTTCAAAATCAATTGATTATATAAAATATAATTGAATTTTCTATGCCACAAAAAAAAAACAATTAATAAATAAAATACATTGATTAAAAAAAGTTATTTGAAGTTATTATTGCAGCACAATTGGTGCGCCACCCTGTATATGCATGTATATATATGCATATATATACATATATATATATATATATACATATATATATATATATATATATATGAAATAGTGCCATATTTCATGCCCACTCGAAGATATAAGTTAAGCCGCTGTACCTGGTGCATCCTACGACTTCTTTCCGAACGTTTGTATATACATATAGAGGGCGCATAAGTAACGTTAACGGCGACTATATTGAATGCGTTCTTGTACATCATTTGGTTTTAACTCATGAACCAATTGCATCTTATATGGGAAAAGGTCTAAAAAATTCTCTGCAAGACCGTCTGGACATCTCTAACTGAACATTAGAGAGAATGTCGCCTGGTGGAAGTTTCGGAGTTTTCCTCAACACTTGCTTGCACTCGAGCAATGGCCACTTCATTTTAAACTGCACGAAGTCTTCTAGCACGCGGAAGATCACAGACAGCTCCTTGTTGCCAAAAAGGCTGAACCAATCGGTAAATTTTTGGAGCGCTAGGAGCATTTCGAAGATGAATGATTTTTCGATATGATCTGAACAATCGAATGCTGACTTTCAAAGTAAAATTGAACAACTTTAGTTCTTTGTTCTGTGCTGAGCCTTTCAATCATAAATTTCCTGAGTATTATTTAGTTAATTCTGTAAAGAGACGCAAAAAAAGGGCTTAAACAAAAAATGTATTCAATCATTATTCAAATCTTAGCCTTACTTGCGCCACCCTATATTTGGCAGTTGGACTGTTGCACAACTAATGATGCCACACCCTACAGATTTTTTTTCTGCATTGGAATCCTTCCCACCTATGGCTTCAATATCGCATATAGATTTCATTGCAATCGGATGTGCGGTAGAAGAGTCTGTGCTGGTGACACATCCATTCACTTTTATACATGGAATACAATAATTTGGAACTTTGAAGTTCTATAATATCGGAATAGAAGACAAAGTCGTTACAAAGATCAGATTCGTTAAATTTTAATCCCGTGTCTGTGTGCACTAAAAATAGTACACCTACACCAACCCAAGTACAATTATTGCAAAAACTCATAAGCACTTAATTAAAACGAATGAGCTTCAACAATTCGCCACCGAATTTCGATTTAAATGTGTCTCTGGTATTAGTACAAAACGAGACTAAAAGTGTTTTAACACTTCTGGTTATTACGCTGGCATTTAAGTGATTTATGAGTGACTGGTTGAATACTCCAACAAACCATTCCATGGTACTCAGGCACACATCCTGGGTTTATCCTACCTACCCTCCTCCCTTAAAGTGTTAATTGAGTTTTTGTTGTGTTGCGAAAGTCTCATTCCATCATGTTTTAAGAAACGAAAGAATTTAAAGCGAAGCGATACTGAATGGGGCTGCTTGGAAGGTATTAAGAACAAAAATATTGTCAAACATTCAATGCAATCATATCATAAATAGTTTGCGTGCTTTAAACAATTAGCAAAGTGTTTAAGTTTTTTCAATACAAAACGTTTGCGGGGAAAGTTTTATGCACATCACGTTTCATATATACATATATATATATATGAATTTTTTTTCAATGGCCCAACTGTGAATATGAAAATATTTCGAAGTGGCAGGTATTTGCTCGCGGTGTTCAATAAAACATTTCGTGCAGTGAAAAGTGCAGTGCGTTTTAGTTCACTAGATTATAATTAATACCCGGAATCTATGAATCATAACATGTGAGTACGGTATGCGTGTTTGATGAATGATCACAATTGGCATGTAATCCGAGGATAAAGTATTCAAAATTAAAATTATAGAAATGGCGATTTCTATTTCGAAAAATTTCAATTTCCATTTGCCTAAACCGTTTTTGTTTTTAAATCAGAATTGTGTTAGGAATTGAGATCCAAAAGAATTTGATCTAAACGGTACAACAAATTTCATGCTGTTGGGTCAATATTCCAGTACAATGCGTTGTCTTTGAGTAATGTTGAAATTTCAGTCATTGATTCTTAATTTTCCTTCGTATTAAGGGCATGAGCAATTAGTATGGATGGTGGATGTTTTTCATTCCCATTATCCAAAAAAGAGCCTTTAAACTGTATTTAGAGCCATTAATAAATAATTCCAGTACAGTATAAAATAGAGTGTTTCTTTTCAAAATGTGCAGCCAATTCGAAGAAATAAAAGAATATAAAACGAAATTCTCAAGAAATTATTTGTACATGTGAAATACTG
Organism: Philornis downsi; assembly: GCA_019455685.1. Classification (NCBI taxonomy): domain Eukaryota; kingdom Metazoa; phylum Arthropoda; class Insecta; order Diptera; family Muscidae; genus Philornis; species Philornis downsi. The sequence goes on from JAHXMU010000253.1 coordinate 401,971, forward strand.
CCTAAAGGGCAGGAAATCATGCGGGCCAGGCGGCCATGTTTTAAATCGGATCAAATTATTACCGTATATTGCGAAATTCTCAAACCAAATCATTACTTTCTATTGAACACAATTGAGTCGGGCACTTAAGGAAAAACGCGATCTCTATCACTGAACACACGATAAGACTATATTATTACTTGGCTATACGTTGCCGTACCGGTCAAGACCTATTTGGAAACCCCCAACTGGAGAATCTCACCCCGTCCGTGGTGATTCCTGGATCGTCCGTGGTGATTCTATGAATTGCGATATTTGTAAGCTGGCACAAAGGTTGATAACGCATACCTTCACCAGAGATGACGAATTTTTGAAGAAAAAAAAATGGCGATGACTTATTTGTACTTCAAATATTTCATGATGTCTTACGCGTATATTGTCGCAATTTTAAATTTAATTTAATAAAGTATAGACAAAAGTAAGGCCATGTAAGAATTGTAGCGCAGGCAGTTATAGATGCCCCATTTCATTATAATAAAATGTGGAACAGGGTTTTTGTAGTTTTAGAGTATCTCACAACCATTTTTTCCATTTGATGCTCTATCCGGCTTAATTTTTAAAATACAATTTATTAACAAAATATTAGCAGATAAAGCAGCCCCGAAAATAGCCCTGTTGCAGCTCTGAAAACAGCGCTACAAATATTGTTAGCGAGACACCAGCTGGTATGCTGGAAGTATAAAATAGAGTGTTTCTTTTCAAAATGTGCAGCCAATTCGAAGCATCTATTCCTCTAGATTGATACTTTTGTCCCAACTGCAAGATGTTTCCACTGCCACATGCGCAAAACTAGTAATTCTCCGTCTTGTTTCATTAAATGTAAATTTCGAATTAGATCATCCAGCTCAGCTCTATCTCTCTACATTCAGCTCTATCTCACTAAATCGCGTTCATTACCAGCCTGATACAGACAACCTGATACCACTGCTGGTGAAAGATGTTTCGGACTAACTTCTCGTATCACTGGGAATGACTGGTAATGGATCATTAGGTGGACGTTGAACTGGTTTGGAAATCGATGGAACATTTGCGCAAATAATACTTTTTCGATTTTTCATATTGAATCCAGCAACTTTTGTTAAATAGAAATAACAATTATATGTAGTTTGGTGGTTATTTGACTCTCTCCAAAGTACTGGAATTGAAAAATCAAAATAGATCTTCCTGCCATTTGACCACTTGTATAAAACAGTTCTGCAACTATTGCAAATCATTGTCGGTGTCCACGGTTTGTTTACGTTTCTGACAGCAAAACCAAAATAGTGTAAATATGCATATTCTAATGATTCTGATATTGCATATCCGTTTTTTTCCAACCAAATATTCACCACACACAAAGTGAAAATAGCTTGAATCAATAACACACAATCCCTCTGACATGTTTAAACGCTACTATTATGCAGATTTAGAATGAATATGGGATGTGTGGAATCTGTCAAATTAATAATTGTGAAATTGTAGTGTCAGTCATGATTGTTTTACAGTATTGCCAGCATGCGATAACAAATGAACAAGACGGGATAGCTCAATTGTTATGCCAGATTCGAATTCAGCGCATCCAGATTAGTTAAAAATCATGCTTCATTTTTGCAGTCAATTTTTAACCCAAATTGGTGGACCAGTGATATTGACTACTCTAACACACCGACAGCTTAACTTAACTGAAATTAAATCAAGTATATATAAAAGCACTTTTAACGGTGGTCAATGGAGCTCATTAACCTGCAATTTGAGTGTATATATTTGTACTTGCTTCCATAATTATTTTCGCCATTGTAATCATTTTGATGAGTAAACAGTAAACTTGACAGAATTAATTCGTAAAAAAAAGATAACAAAATGGCAAATCCTTCACCTGGAATTTTGTACTCTTTCCGGATATTTGCGAACAAAAAGTATGGCCAATTATGAGAATGTTCAACCTTTAGGGATCCTTTATAATATGGTATGTAAATGTCGTCCTTGAAAAGAAAAAAAGAATAATAACTCCTTACATAAAAATATGTCAGCGTCATTTCTTTTGAACTTCATTTTCCCTCGACCTTTTGCTGTTTATTAATGAAACAAACACTGTAATTAAACTTTCATTTATAACCCATTAATGATGTCTCATTGCATGTTTATAATCGGTTAAAATCTGAAAAAAATACTTTGTATTTTAAGTGACGCTAACAGTTGATACATAATTCAGAATTCATAACCAGTTAACCAAATTTGTTCCCGAAAGGATAACGTTCGCAATCGACAGAAACAAATTTAAATGGAAGAACAAAAACCCTCTTTTTGTTTAATGACGGCGAATTGTCAGTCGACTTTTTGCAACTTGAACATGAGGATTTGGAAAAAGTTTTCTGTTTTTCCGAATCAGCTTTAGATTTTGAGATATTATGAAGAGAAACTTTAAGAGCAATCATTTAAAATTACCATTCTACCAGCTATGATTGTGGTAGCAAATGAAGCTCCCCGATTTCAGATGTCTACCATATGTATAACAGCTTCAAAGTTTCCATTAGATCTTTTAGATTTATTGCCGGTTTTGAGAAAGCGAATGTAAATTAGAGTCCATTATTTTACTATACAAAAATAACATTTTGCCAACAACACCAGGCTTGGTGCCTTCTAATTTAATAGAGAATACAATTGAGACACAATGAATGAAAATGCAAATTTGGGAGTATTAAATTAGGCAAATTATATGGGGGAAGAGACTGGTTATCTGGAGCATACTTTTTAATTTTACCATTACAATGTTTTAAATTTTAGGTTACTTCAGCATCGTAGCTAGAAATTCCGGGTGAAAAATTGAAATTCTATCAATCGTTCAGATTATATGCAGAAGAAGAGATGCAGAAGGGATGCGACAATGCAGTCCATTCCCATTCTCAGGTTTAGAATTACCAGACGCCTGACGTATTCATTCGGTTAATTCGTTAGTTCCTTCAAACACTATCAAAACTTCCTCCTACCCCTTCTCTAAACCGTTTACTCATGTTTTCGTTCTAGTCGTGAGTGCTTATAACGTTTAAAAAAAAAAGTTCCAAAAAGTGGAAAAAATGGGCGAAAAAGAGCATTTTAGGCATAATCGTACTCCCCAGACCTCGCCCTGCCCGACTATGACCTATTTCGCAGTCTGAGCAACCACTTGAAGAATCTGAATTTCCAAAAAATCTAATTGAACGCATTTTTCAGAAAAACCACGCGAGTTTTATGAGAGAGGAATTGAAAAGCTCCCAGAGTTGGAGAGTAGTTATTGAAAAAGGGGGAGAATATATAATAGAATATAATAGAAAATAAATTTCTTTTAAAAACCGAACGAACTTTCCAAACCATCCGATATAAAGTTATCGAATTATTGTGTAAAGAGAGTAACAAAGAGAGCGGGATCATCTTACACTCTTGGTGCCCTAACCATCTCAACTTTGTTTCTAGAGGAAAATAATTGGTCTGTATGTTTCAATCGTCTTTGATTCACGTACAGAGGACTAGCGCATTTGCTGTATTTCTAATTCTTCTGTGTTATTTCTGCAACTTGTTCTCTATGCAACACTTCTGACAATTTTTGGAAAATTTCCGCCAGTAATTTTAGGATAAACCATAGATTTGTAGATTGAGTAAAAGATTTTCTTACAAAGTGTATACTTAAAATTCAGCTACCACGAGAAAATTAAAAAAACAAGGCAACAAAATACGCATATTTTTGGATAATAAAGACGATCAGTCTCTGCGGAAGATGTAAATATAACTAATTCTTCGAACATATGCTTAACTTATTCACACTCATCCACTTTGGATTTGTCTCAGACTCCGCGCAACACATAAACATTAATGCACATACATACATATACAACACTCTAATACTTTTTCTTTTTTAGTCCGATTGTCTATTCTTCTGCGTTGTTATTGTATTTCGCTTCGTTTCTATGCGAGTTTTCTTCTGCGAGATGTAATTTACTCTATTTGAAACTAAATTTTTGATGTACAATAATTGTAGAAGTAATGAGAAAGAAAGAGAATCAGTACAACAGATTAACAGCAGCCAAAACAGTGCTACCAATGCAATATTTATGTTTTATGGTTTCGCAGCATATTGTTTTTGGTGACTGCAGTTTTTGCTGTCAGTGTTGCCGATTTTGTTTTTCGCCAAATTATTCGGATAATTTTACCAAAACCTCTCGAAAGCTATTAACATTTTTCTAATGACAACGGTAATCTTATTTGAAGTCATATTTGTCAAGTAAACTATTAATTATTGTATTTTTAAAATACAGTTATGTCGACATATTGAACATTTTGTCCAAAATTAATTGGCTGAGTAATAGATTTGTGATTGAACTGCATCACCACTGGTACAATATTTGGCCTGATCTGTATGGGACGAGAATTTCAAATTCCATGACATCGAATATAACCCAAATCTTGTTTTCCGTGTTTAGAGTTAAAACCCTAAAAAATGATAACTTGGCCTAGAAACCACCATCGCCAATTATTTTATGTATTTCTAATTATCTTTTACATTTAAAATATATTGAAAATGTCCGCAAAGTGAGATCACATGCATCCAAAAATACAAGTTGTTTAGGGTGATTTTTTAAGATTTAAGTTTTTCCGGTTGGCAGCACTGGTTGGTACTGGCGTCCAATCGTCATCTGTGAAAGTGAAAAGTGTATAGTGTACTCTGCCATTTCATCAGGGAAAGACTAACAAACGAGCAACGATAGCAAATCGTTAAAATTTATTATAAAAATTCGTGCTGTGTGACAAATGTGCATCGTTTGATACGACCATTTTACGGTCGTCATAATCGACCTGCTGAATCAACAATTCAAACACATAAACAAGTAGAACTGTCGCATTTGGAGTGATGAACAGCCATATTCCGTACATGAATTTTCGATGTATCCCGAAAAAACGGCAGTCTGGTGTGGTTTATGGGCTGGTGGCATCATCGGTCAATTTTTCTTCTTTTTTGCCCCAATTGGCTGAGTTGAACTTGGTTGGCATGTGGTTTCATCAGGACGGTGCAACATGCCACACTGCTCGTGAAAGAATGGATATCTTGAGGGATGAATTTGGTGAGCAGCTTATCTCTCGATTTGACCTCCAAGATCTTGCGATTTAACGCCTCTTGATTATTTCTGGTGGGGTTATGTCAAGTCGTTAGTCTATATGGACAAGCCGAACACTATTGAAGCCTTACAGGATAACATAACACGCGTTATTCGTGGAGACAGGCCGAAATGTTTGAAAAAGTGACGAAAAATTGGATCTTCCGAATGGACATTTTGAGACGGAGCAGCGGATAACATTTACATGAAATTATCTTTAAAAATCAAATGCCAAAGACCAGCTTATCGATTCCAAAAAAATTTAATTTTAAAAAATTTTAATATATGATGCAAATTTGAGTGTTTTATTCGATTTTTAAAGCAAACTACGATTAAAAAATCACCCTTTATTACGGTAAAACATCCCGTTGTCAGTACAAATCGACTCCGGAGTGATGCCACACACATATCATGACACTCCCCAACTCAAAAGTACTAAACGAATGTTTCTCTCGTAGGTTATGTAGATTCTAATGTAACTCCTAAAGCTGGGATCCCACTATCGGCGCAATGTACCGATTTTTGTAAAATTTAATAGGCCGATAGTGGGAACGCACAACATTTGTCAAAATGGGACAATCTGTGCCGAAATCGTGCTGACTAAAAATAATGAAATACAACCCTGTTGCACCGATAATGTGAACACTCTGTACATAAAGTGGAACAATAAAATTGTTAAAAATGCGACGATTTTTATCGGCCACTTGCACCCCGATCAAAGTTAACAATTAGCGCCGATTTTTAAGAACAACACTGTTTGTAAACACAAGAAAAGCGGAAGAAGCACAAAAAAGAAAATTTAAACTGAATACGCGTAGTCACAAAAAAAATCATTAAAAATGTATTCAGACTACGAAATTTTAGAAGGCGAAACAAGTTTTGAAGAATTGTCTACATCAAACCCGGAAAACAAAAGGAAAAGGCCACGAGTACTATTGTACTATTTTTTTGCTTACCTTTTTTATTACACCGCTTTAATGCTATAAAATAAGAAATTGATTTTCAATTTTGTAAATCAATCAGCGAAGACATGTAAACAAAAAACATATGATTCAATTTCTCAAAAAGTGCGCTGATAGTGTGACCACGTTTTGCAGATTATGCACAAATTTTTCTTCCGGCCGACATGTACCGAAAACAAATAGCACAATATGCGATGATAATGTGACTGCTCAAAAAGTAATTGCCCAAATCCTTGTCAAACGCACCGATGTAGCACAATAAAAATCGGTACATATTGTGCTATGTGCGCCGATAGTGGGATCTAAGCTTAAAAAGTCATAAAACGATCCGTTATGTTAAGGTAATAACCAAACTGCTAGTGATCTCCCAACCAGAGAACACACCCCAAGCTGATTAAAACGAACTGAACGGTATGAGTTTATTTTTACGAAACAAACTCAAATTTAAAAATGCTGAACAGATCGGTAACTTAATATACATAATATAGAGTTTGCTTAAAAGACAAATGTATTTTAAACTAAGTTGTCAAATTTTGCAGTTTTTCGAAATGGAAAAATGTTTAAACAATGTTCAGTTAAACTCACCGCAATTAAGCTAATTGTATTGGCTGTTTCTTGTGATTTGCTCGTTATAATTGATACACAAAATAAGATGTTTAAATCGAAATAGTTTTTCTCACGTAACTGATTTCCCGATTAAAATTGATTATACTGTTTTCAAAATTTCATACCGCAAGCTTTAAACTTAGTATTGATGATCGCAGTCGATATAGCAAGAATTGCAGCATATTCTTAACAAACTGTTTTCGTAAAAATTGCATCTGCCAATCTCTGAGCAAAACATAATAAACACAACTAATTCTCTGAGCAAATGCAGTGTTTACATACACTCACACAAATTCCCGCATAAACATAAACATTAATGCACATACACAACACTTGATGATTTGTTTTTTCTGCGTTGTTATTGTATGGTTTTGTTTCTTTTGTGCGATGGTTTTTAAACACTATTTGTAGCCATTTGCATGTTTTTTTTTACGAAATTTTTGGATAAATCGAAACTATAGACTGCGGAAAACGGCTATGTGCAAAATCTAGATCGAAATCCTAGCTATCATGTAAGAATGCACAAAAATACACGACAGCGAGCTGCACGCACTTCCAATTTGTTTGATGATGTAGCGCGAACTGATTAATTGGGTCAGTTGTGGGATGAATAGGAGAGAAGGAGAATAAGTAGAACAGATTAGTAGCAGTGTTGCCAGCGGTTAGTTTAGTACAGTTTATATCTTTTTGACATATTTTTCCCCGGTCGCTGCAGTCTTTTGAAAACGTGATGCTAAATATTTGTTTAGCATTTCTTTCTGAAAATTGCAAAGTAATTTTTAACTTTTCACAGAATTTGTTTCAAACTTATTTATACATTTTTATATGCAATAATTCTGTAATAATTCATTTGGATTTTTTTTAGGTATTTGCCATTATTTCTATATATGAGGTTCGATCAAGCTAGTTTGGAATATGTTATATGGATTTTTTCCAAATGAAATCCAGGCTGAGATCTTAACTAAAGCCAACGCACAAATAATAAAGAAGTAATCGTAGCGGACAGAAGTCCACTAACCCAAAGAGCTCCCTTAAACAAACTTCTTGGCAGTATAAACATTTGGGGAGTTACTTCAGAATGTTTAATATTGTGTATATGTTAAACATTAGAAATTGTTAAGCAGTGTTATGAACTTATGAACAAAACAGCTGCACACCAAACATCATAATATTCATCACAACTGCTCATCTAGTTGATTGCAACACAACTGAATTTAATAGTGGTTTGCCTTAGGCTTGCCGTCAGCACTACTTATGTAGTGCTATTGAGTAGTTATGACATTCAATTTTAGGATACGTTTTTCTAAAATACTTTATTTTTAGATTAATACGATTATATAGTAAAAGCAGATTGATTGAGCCATGTCTGGCTCATTCCGCATATCTGCACATTAGGTGTCGTCAATAATTCTTCTTCTTAATTCAATACCATCATATTGCAGGTTCATACTGTACTACTAATGACATTCCAAGGGATAACAATTTTCCCATCGAAAGGAAAACATTTCATCACTTCAAATTGTTTTTTTTTTTTTTTCAAAAGTAACGATTTCAATACTTCTTTGAAATAGTATTTATTTGCATTATGAGAAGAAATCTGGAAGAACTTCTACTACACAAATAAAGAAGCGGTAAGCATTACCAACTTGCCACTGATAAAACTAGTGTTTCCGTATCCAGAAACCATAAAAAATGCTCTGTTGCCGGATTTATAAAATGATTTATGTCAATTCTATACACATTACCCATGAGTAATGATGTGTATTCATCATAGTTAGAAACCTTTATAAGGAATTTGTACATGATACTCGTACATATTATTCCTCATGATTAATGAATGTATAACCGAATCATTGTTTCTAACACAACTTTTCTCACCATTAACAAAAAATGTTGAAGGTACTGCAACTACATTCGAAAAACGAAAAGAACAAAAACTTGCAAAATGTGATTTTGTTCCTTTTTCATTTAAAGGGTGTCCCAAACAAGAAAGCAAGATTTAAATGACTGATGCAGCAATCGAATTGTTTCTCTGGCTGTATGACATGTGGCGTCGTCTTGTGGAAACTACATGCCCTCCACATTCATTTCTTCAATTCTAGGCACGAAAAAACTGGTTATCATTTCACGATACCGAACACCATTGACTGTTTGCGCTTGACATGCCTCATTTTCATAAAAAACAGGTCCAATGATTCCTCCAGCCCAAAATCCACACCACACAGTGACACTTTGAGGATGAATTTGCTTCTCGTGAATCATTCGAGGATTTTCCTCACCCCAAATGCGATAATTCTGCCTATTGACGAAGCCATTAAGATGGAAATGGGCCTCGTCACTGAAGATGATTTTATCGGCAAAATCAGCATTTTCATACTGTCTCTCCAATACCCAATTAACGAACTGCCCTCGCTGTCTGTGGTCAGCTGGCTTCAGTTCCTGGGTCAATTGAACTTTGCATGCATGAAGATGCAAATCTTTCGTTAAAATTCGCTGTATAGTGGATTTGGAGACACCAATTTGCTGAGCTCGGTGTCGAATTGAGGTGGATGGAGTTTGAGCGACATCATCGCGTACATCTGCGACATTTTCGGTCGATCGAACTGGTCGAAGGCGCGTTGTTGTCTTTACATCACTAACAGACCCAGTTTTGGCAAAATTTATCCATTAATCTCTTTACAGTTGACCCTTTTGGATCACTATTGTGACCCCAAATTGATCGCAATTTTCGAACTGTAGCCGCAAAACTTTCACCATTTTGGTAAAACAATTTCACAATGAGAATGCGTTGTTCATTCGTGTAGCGCTCCATATTTACTAACCTCGTACCTTCTACTAGCAAACAATAATAATTGTTCAAATGTCAAACAATGACACTTCCAATAGCGCCAAATTTAAATTTTGCGTTCTTGTTGGAACACTCTTTATAAATAGCAGTTAATAATCAGTTGATGATGGTGGAGGAAACTTGAAAACTACCACCGAAAATTCCGAAAAATGTTTTAACATTCCATTAACCATATCATAATCATAATTTTTATTTATAGCAGTATCCTTTGCAAATTTTATTTATTAGATCTTAAGAAACCCTGCGAATTTCAAATAGATTTACATGAATATAGCCTATAGCCCTTGTTAAGAAAATTAAGTTTGCCCTCACCAGTGTCCTGAGTTGAATTTTTGTAAATTTATTCACACCGACTGGTACACTAGGGGATCCCTTAATATGTCAATGTTTCATATTCATACATTGTGAGAAGAAAAAAAAACAACACTCGCAAATGTTTCGCTTGTTTTTTTTTTTTTTTTTTTTTGTGATTATCATTGTGATTGCTGTGAATGTAATGATTAATAAGTAACCGTTTTAATAAGGAGCACATTATCGTGTTTACGTATCAACGACACAGCAGCCGCACAGACACGAAACTCGAGCATATCTACAGTGGGCTCCACCTCTGTCGGCCTAACTCAGCGACCCATAAAAACACCCATTCAAAAAGATTCCTTCATGTTTATGAGGACAGAGGAGTAGGAGGCGGCAGCAGCAACATGAAGGCATGATGCCAAGTGGCAATTGCTGCTTGTTCTACAATTTGTTGCAAGTTAAGTGCCCTTGTTTTTCTATGTGTATCGTACACATTGGTGGCTTATGTTTTTATTTATTTATTTTTTTTTTTTGATTTCCTTGGCGCTCTGTCTTTTTCACTCTACCGCTTAAGCTACGGCTATGGCTGCTGCTGCTGTTGCTGCTGTTGCTGCTGCTGCTGATGATGATTATGTTGCTCCTGAATGTCCTTTAAAGTTTGTAGACACATTTTTCTTGGAGAAGCTTATTTTATGTTGTTTTGGTCTTATTGCTGTTGCTGATGTTCCTTCGCTTTCCTCGGCCTGTTGGTCGTTAGTGTTTGTAGTCTTACAAATGTCCTGTAGTATCTGTAATGGATAAGAAATGTGGTTCAAAGTTCATGTTCCCGGTTACTGCTAATGTGTTGGGCTCTGTCTTTTTTTTCTTTAGCTCCCACCCAACCCGTGTTGAAGAACTGTATCTCGGTCAATTGTCATTTTGGCTTATCAGTCGCAACGAAAGACACCGAACAGCTACTGAAATGAGAGGAACTAGTAAAGAAGTCGATTTGTAATAAACAATAACACAGCATTTGTTAAAAGTCCTTGTGCTAGCTTTTGGTCTTTGTAGCGCTGCTATTGAAGAAAATTACTTCCACTTGTGTTTGTTGCTATTCTTATTATTATATCAGAATTTGTGGTCACATTTTGCCACGTTTTCCTGGATGGCAAACGAGCTTGGCCATTTGGACTTGATTTCATTTTCAGTAAGTTGTAGTAGGCTGGCAGAGGCATTGTTAGACGCTTGTTTGCCTTTCCAAATCATACGGACATAATTTAATAATTGTCTACTAATTATAGCGATTCCTTTACAATGTCGACATCCAACTTGTTCACTTGTGGCCCCAATCCAATTAAGTCGAACAGAGCATAGCCAAGTTTAGTTGAGTTAAGTTGT
>JAHXMU010000253.1:413214-432135 GCA_019455685.1 Philornis downsi
ACAGAGTACTGAAATAAAATGTAAATGATGATGTTGACATGGAAAATTATATGTTTTCATATCACAAAAAAATACGTTATAAATAAATTGATTGAGTTTGTGTTAGAAGCCATTGCTTGGAATCTACACACACACACACAGACACATAATTTGACTTGAGCTGAGAACAAAGTAAATTAATTTATTCATGTGATACAAGTATTTTACATATTTTGCCTTAAAGTTACCCCCGTATTATGAACAGCCACGTTCCAGCAACGTGGAAGTCCGACTCCACTCTAGGAAATAGCCTGCTCCGACGAATTCACAAAGTTTGTTCATCTTTATTGGAACTGACAGTGATGTAGATTTCAGTATCGCAAAAGCGGAGCGAAATGTGACAGAAGGCGACAATTATTCATTTCCAATTGGTAATGGAATAACTACGAGTATAATAAATTGTGTTTATTTATACATTTTGAATTAGAACTGTTTATTAATTAACTGTTTTTCTGCCATCAGCAGGACTAAAGACAAACTTTATAACAGCAAATAATAGAGTCAAATATCTATGTGGTGGCCAAAAGGACAAGAGAGAAAACCAGAAGATCAGGCCAATTAAAGTTACAAGAACGAGCCTTTGGTTATCAAAACCGCAATTATTCATCAGAAACGATATTAGAATTAACAACACTTGGTGATAACTGACCATCACCATTATGATAGTCACAATTTGCATTAAGAAGTCCAACATTTAAAATGCTTACACTCTTAACATGTTTTATTTCTATTCCAGAAAATAAAGCCAAAATGTCAAAGTGAGTAATCAACTTCCAATGAACGTAACAGCTTAAAATGTTACATTATTACAAAAAGTCTCAAATTTCCATACTTCAATATACTGCAGTGAAAATGTGGCAGAAAATCAATGCAACACGAAAAATATGTTGGAAACACTTTTTGTGCAAAATTAGCCGTTTACACGAAAAAAATGTACTTAACAATCCAAGTGTTATGATTCAAGCGGATGAATCAGTACTGGCAGTTTTCGAGGGAAAAATACTCCGGAAAATATATGGACTCATTATCGTTAATGGAGAGTATCAGCGTCACATGAGCAGTGAGCTGTATGAGCTATATGCGCTATATGACGTGGTCAAACGCATTAATATACAGCGATTGCGGATGAACCCAAATGTTTCGGTACGGAAAATTTACGACAACGAACTCGATGGACGGCACAGAAGAGGGCAATCAAAACTCCGTTGGAAGGATCAGGGTTTTGAAATACTATCGAAACTTGGTGTGACGAATAGGAGGAGAAGCGCAGAAGATCGAAGCGCTTGGAATTATTTTCTACGGACGGTGTATAACTGATAAGTATGTCTATTCTAGTCACCACCTAAGAAGAAGAATAAGCCAAACGAATATTTGCCACTGATCATATTATCTCCAATTGTGGTTTAGATTTGAAAATGGATAAAATCGCCACGCTTTTCCTATACAAAATAATTGATTTAACGAAAATCACTAATAAACGATTAATTTCGAAATAAGTTAATAGGGTTAATATGAAAATTTTACGTACAAATTTGCACAAATTAAAAAAGATCAATGAGCTGTTGGATTCTTCAGTGCAGAATCTTGACAATTAGTCTATGATTCGTGACTTGTGCCACACGTGCTTAGTGTGCAGTGCAATTTCATCATGGCAAGATGTACACCTGAATATTGCTTAAAAACTAATTAACTGTTTTTTTTTTTGTCAAAATTCGTGTTCAATAATAAAGGAAATTGGTCGTCACGTCACAGCGTCGAATGTTTAAAATGGTCTTTTGGAAATCTTGAGGGAGATCCGTTTTTTTCACAGAAATTTATGTACTGCGATGAAGCTCTCTTCTGGTTGAATAAAAAAAAATTAATTTCGTTGCATCAAATGAATGGGAAATGGGAGAGATTGGAAGATATTATCACATTCAATAAGCTAACGGGTCTTCAATTTTTAGACTCACTCAACTGAACCAACAGTTTCACGACGATTCCAAACGTCACAGTTGAAAAAGCATTAATCAGACTTGTCGATTATTCGGTTACTCGAAGTATTCGTTCATCGAAATGACCGCCTCTCAAATAGTGATAAGTGGCTGTATACGAGATTGATCCCGCGATCGTGAGCACAACAGCCCCGTATACTAACCATCGCGCCACGGTCGGTTATTTCTATTTGTACAGGGTGGCGCACGAATCGTGCTACAAACACAAAATGTAATAAATAAAAACGTTAGAAATAAAGATGTTGAATAAGTTTTTTTCACCCAGAACTACGCTGAAGACGTATTCGTTTCAATAGCATTTAGTTCCAGCAAGATGAAGCAACTGCACACATAACCAGACCGGTTATGGAGGAGCTCCACCAAAAAAATCCCCAAACGAATTAATATCCAGAAATTCCACTTTCCGCTGGCCCCAAAATAACCTGACCTGACTGCAGCAGACATTTTCATGTAGTTATGTTAAATAAGCCAAGTACAAACTGAAACCAAGGAATTTGACTGAATTAAAGCAGTCCATTAAAACAATAACTGAGACGATCCTAACTTTAGTCCTTCAGGCCGCAGTGAATAATTTTCTGATCACGTAACACATATGCGTGAATGAGCATGGAGGTCAATTACGGCTTATCATCTTCAAAACGTATTAGTTATATAAAATACAATTAAATTTTCTATACAATAAAAAAATTAAGGAAATATATTGGGTAAAAACGAGTTGTTTTAATTTTTCATTACAGCACAATTGGTGCGCCATCCTGTATAGATATGTTAACAACCAAAATTAATGCGTTTGTTGAGACAGACGCCTCTGTAATTATCGGATAGATCATTTACAATGTAGTCATGACTACAGATTCTAGAATATTGTGTTCTTATGACTCTTGAAATGACTCGAAGAATCCACTAAAACAAAAATATATTTTTTCCCACACCCTGTTTAGAACTTTAATAAACTCCAGGTTTTTTTTTTAATAAACCCAGATTTTGCCCATAATTTTAAATCACTACACTTGATTCATATATTGCAAAATTTCATCAATTTTAATACAGTTCTCTAATGGGAAGCTATTTAAAAAAAACTTAATATATTATTAAACTTAGTTACCATACTCATAATCGTAGGTTCGAGTCCCGATATAACTGATAAAAATTTCGGCGAGCGATGTTCACCTCGATGTATTTGACAAAGCAGTCATCTAAATCTAAAAAAACGAGAGCAGTCATCTAAATCTAAGAAAAACTTCTCAAACTGACGGTCGGAAATCTGAATTTAATGTAATCTTCCACTCTTTATTACTAAAAAAATCGGAATCAAGCTGGTGTCCAGAAAATTTGTAGTAGTCACGCGTATGATCGTGGGTTTGGGTGCCTGTACTGTCATCTCTCTGTCCTTGAGCAATGGTCACTTTAAAGTGCTGTCGATTCCGAACGTCAGCTGCTACTAGACTTATTGTTGGCTCGACAGAGAGTTTAAAAATAGAATGCGTTAAAGCTCACAGAATGTGAAAAACTCTGCTTTATACCATTCCTGGAATTTCCCTTGATTTGTTTGTCTACAAGTAGCTAATGTCAAAGCAAAAACAATATCATCCGTGCTGGAATGACTTGTGTGTAAAATGTCTATCAATCTGTCGAAGAGTATACACCTCCTAACATGGTAACAACTCACTGAAGAAACGAATGGAATATTCACAACTGCAGATATTATTGAATAGCTTGATCTATTATTCCATTTTATATCAATTATACATACGAGTATGAATATCGTAAAATGTATACTATCAACGACGCTAGAGATACCAATAGCGGCAGTATCCTGAAAGCATTAATATCGTCCTGTATCATAAGATGAACTGTTGGCATACAATTGTGCAATTGTCTACATTGACGGCATCAGCAATGAGAAATATTGCTGGCAGAGTGACGTGAGTAACGATAACATTTCCATGTTATGTTGTATTCCCTAAGTAACGTGAGTTACCCGACGTTTCGTTTCGTTAAATCCTCTCTAGCGATTGGATCTCTCTCTCTCTGTCTCACCGCTCTGTTGCGGATAATACCAGTGCATATTGACCTGCCTTAACATTTTTCGAATACCAAACGTGTCAACAATCGCCGAAGCGAAAGAAGGATAATCATATTCGTCAGCTCTTAAGTTTCTTGTCATGTTACTAACAGCATCATGTTAACATGCCATGTGCCTCATTAAAATTTCACTCGTTTCAAGTATCTTGAGGAGCGCGTAGTTGTGTCATTGCGCATGTTTGAGATTATTTCCTGAATTCTACACGTGTCACTTTTATTACAACGCAGCACAAGCATAGCGTTTGAACAATTTGCCATGTACTCGCAGTGCCACCAACTGAAGGAGACACTCGGGCGCTGGGGTCCCAAGGAACTTGACGGCGGGGGGAAGGCATAGCAAAAAAGCAAAACGGGCCTACAACAATGAATATGTTACACACGACTTAACGCAAGCAAGCCAAGACAACAAAAACATAAGTGAAATATTATAGCCGAGGAATAAGCATAAATCTCATTGGCTGCTCACAAAAAATGTAAGGACATGGAAAAAAGCTCAACAACACGGCGCATCTAACATGTGATTAGTTGCGATATTTACAATTTTGTGTTAACATTTGACGGCGAAGACGACGGCGACTGTATGATTGGCATTTGCCATTTGCCACTTGCCACTTGCCACATGCCACTCTCTAATAATTACATCGCGAATGTTGTTGTTTTCTTTTGGGGGTTTCTTAATTCCGTACTGGGGAATATGGTTAACATGAAATTTTGCGTGACCCATTTTCAGGGCTGTAAACAGTCAAAATTTCATTTGTTTGATAAAAAAAAAAAACAAATATTTGACTTACATAGTAAATGATTTCCTGTTGGAGGGCAATGTAGGAATTCTACACATTCGAGTAATAAATTATTCAAAACATCAATATGAGATGCTTTTAGTTACGCAGGGCGTACTGAACTATGAATGGTATTTATGGGAAAACACGATTTTTGTTGTCATTCGGTACGTGTATTTGCAGTAGAACGTTTTTACATGTCTTATAGAAAGGAGACATTTTATTAAACTAACAGATATGGAGTCCAATTCGCTGTAATATAAGAAATGCTGGAAAAAACTGAGTTCAGGTACAGAAGTAAACATATGAGTTTATTCATTAGATCAATACAACAAGGTTTTCCTAAAACTAGCCGACCCAACTTATAAAGAAGATACAAAAAAGTGGGGAAAATTTTTCTTTATTTGTCAACTTAATCTCCTTTTAGCTGGATATACGTTTTCCAGCGATATACTTTCTATATCCTGTTCATAGTAAGAACTGTTGAACTCCTTAAAATAGCCAGATTTTAACTCTTCATTGTAGGGAAATCTTTCATCACCGAGCCAATTTTTCAAGTTTGGAAACAGAAAATAGTCCGAGGGAGCTAAATATGGCGAATAAAGTAAGTGATGCAGCAATTTGAAATTGAATTCATTAATTTTGTTCATCGCAATAGTGGATGTGTGAATTGAAGTATTGTCTTGATCAAACAACATTTCCTTTTTCGTCAAATACGGCCGTTTTCCATAATTTCATCATCTAAACGCTGTAATAAATTACCGTAATATTGACCATTTATGGTTTTTCTTTTCTGAAGATCATCACTAAAAATAATCCTACGAGCATCCCAAAAAACCGACACCATGACCTTGCCTACAGATGGAATCGTCTTCGCCTTCTTAGGATACGATTCTCACAGTCCAGTTCAAAGCTTTGACTGTTTCTCTGTTTAAGAGATAATGTGGTGGACCCATGTCTCATCCATGGTTATAAATCGAAACAAAAATTCAGCTTCATTGAGTTGAAACATCGCCAACAGTCTACTGAAACATCTTCACGATGCTGGTTTTGCTGTATTGAAAGCGAGCGCGGCACCCATCTTGTGCACAGCTTTCTCATCTTCAAATATTCGGTCAATATACGATGTACAGCACTTTTTGAAATGTCTATCATTTCAGCTAGCGCGTGTGAGATCTTAGAATCAAAACACATCAATTCTTTCCGTTTCGGTACCTTCCGTACCAATTAGATTAGGTTTTCGAAAATTCAAACTTTTCTCTGCTATTTGTAAATAGTAGTTTGCAGTAATTTAAATATTTGATCTATATATTGATCTATTGTTATCTGTAAAATTTAAGCAGAATCGAACAAGTAACCAAGTCGCTTTTGATGACTTCCATACGAATAATCGATTTGATCCACACATATTTTTAGACTCATATCTCTCAAGTAGTTTTAATGAAATCAATCAAATTTGTGAACCAAGTTTCGACAATGAACAGTTGAGGTTTTTGTGTTGCGCACATTTTGACAGTTCCCATACAAATTGATCCATTTATCACAATTCATTTTTACGATGTGGCTCCTAATTCGTGCGCTGAAGTTACTTAAATTCCTATCAATTGCTTAGCATTGTAGCGGTTAGTAAGTTTCGACAATATTGATGGGATCTTCTTTACAAAATAACCAAATTTAACACAAAACATTGCTGATTTACATCCTTCAAACCGTTGCTCAAAATTCAATACAACTTTAATATCATTTGGCATTTAGTTTGCATGACCCCGCGAATAACAAGGGACTGTTACGCTCCTTAGGGCGGGTTGAGCAAAAGTCAATTGCCCCTCTATAATTACTATATATAGATGACTTCAGAAAGTTGCGTTTTAATTCAGAGTGGTTTTTGATAAGAACCCAGCGATTTACCCCGCCACTTCTGGCACTCCTCACGGTATTTCTCCAATGCAAAAGGACATTGGGTGAAAGTATATCATATTTATAAGTCACTTCACCTGACAAATTTCCGTATTATCCAACCATCATTAGGGTGCTCATTTGCAAACGTATATAAAAATGAATAAATAAATGTGTAAAATATTAGAAAAAAAAGTTCGAAAACGCCGTTACCAAAAGCTGTATTTAGTAATTGTTCTTTCTCCTACTGGGATATTTCGTCCCACTTGTGGCACATGCAGCCAATAATATAGTAGAAGGTGTACTAATTCATCTCCTTTCATCTCTCCTCATATATAATGATTCGACTCTTTAAATTATTTCAGGAAAGATTCGGATATTATGAGCACTTTTTCCAACAAGTGAGAGCCGCCTCTGGGAAAGCAACTGAGGTGTGAATGACCTTTTCCTGTAGCTACCAAATACCTCCGTGTTTTGCTTTTAATTATTGAGTAACTGCTATACTCTATATGTCCATTATTCTGAAGCTGGGTTCAGTCGTTATTTGGGTAAGTTTTTCCTATTTAACGGATTTGGAACGTTTATGATACCTGGCTACATAGTGCAGAGGACAATTTATTTATTCATCTTTACATAACTGATCGTGTCACAAACCCATTCTCGTCATATATTATGTATCGATTTGCAACGGGTTCTCTATTTCTCGGTTTCAAAAGTAAAGTTAAATAAATCACACATAAAGCTATGATTTTGATGAAACTTTTATTTCATTATAATGCTGGGATCTTGCCATTAGAATGCCATTTAAATGATCGCCTCTGGATTGATTGCAGCAGTAGATCCTTTTTTCGCACATTTCGGGCGGTATCTCGGCGATAACTTGACGAATGTTGCTTTTAAAATGCAACCAACGTTTGGGAATGACCTGCCTAAACGCGGTCATTGACATAGCCCTACAAAAAGAGTTTAACGGCGACAAATCGCATTATCTCTGTGTCCAATTGACGCCGCCAAAACGTGAAATTGCGCTTTATCATGCAATAAAGTCAAAATCGGTCGTGTTGTATGGCTCGTGGTACCGTGTTGTTGAAACCACATATTATCTAGCTCATAATCTTCAATTGCAGGTCAAAAAAATTGACGGTAACGGTTCCTCCAGTAATTTTCGAACACGTACGGCCCAATGACGCCCCTAGAGCATAATTCGCGCCGAACAGTCACTTTTTCTGGATGCAATGACTTTTACACAAACACTCCTGGTTCTCCGACTCCTGGTTGTTAACGTAATCATAGAGCGATAAATGAGCTTCATCGCTAAAGAAAATTTTGTTCGAAAAATCAACGTTGAAAGCACCCAATCAGCATATCAACGACGATGTGGACAGTTAGCCAACTTTAATTGTTGCGTGAGGTGCGCATTCAAGCGCAAAATATCCCACAATGAAACGTAAGACAGACCAAATTGCTGAGAACGTCGCACGGTGAGGCCGATCTACTGAAAAGCGGAAAAAATTCAATATCTCAAGAACGAATTAACATAGGAACCTGGGGCCAGTCTTATTCGACTCAGAACAAAAAAATACATTAAGTTCAACAATGTTTATATACATTTTTAAGAAAAATGTTTTTCTCGTAAAGTTCGGGGTGATTTTGTCGAAGGAACACATCGAACTTTGTATCCCCCCACAAGCACTCACACAAATCGCGATATTTAATTTTGACCAAGCTCATGACGACGTCTGCAGCTAGACTGAACTCGAATTAAAAGTGTTTTGAAGTGTGGACATGTATTATATGAGCCAACTGGGTAAACAAAATAGTGCAACAAACAAACGCGTACTCTAATCCTTTCTTTTCTTTGCGGTGTTATGATCGGATAGGCAGATGAGTATTGTTCTAATCTTCACTTTAACTCATCTAGTTTGAAAAGTGACCATCAACATCTCGGAGGAAGCCGGAGCTTTTTTCGTAACCATAGCTGTTCTCAATTCTTATTTGAAATTCGTAACTTATAACGTTGTTAAGCGCTTTAATATTTTTTTTTTGCCCAGTTTGACTCACGTGCGGTTTAGTTGGCCATCGTAGAGCAGGGAAAAAATTTGATAATTTTTTTCTCCCTCTTTCACAATTATATGCACTCATTTATAGCAGAGTGTAATTTGGTCAAACTTCCATTATTCTGACAGTTGGCCTAAATTAATGGGAATACCCTTGAAACAGTGAACAAAATCATGTTGTCCCTTGATCCTGCAGCTATAATAGGGTGAGAATCACAAACTATATAATCGATATGAGCGCTTTCGATAATCGATTTTTTTCCGCCTTGGCCCCAGTGTGCATCGTACAGTCGACAAATTCGGATTATCCGCCACCCTTTCACTAACAGGAGCGATATTTTTTGGGCAGTGCGTCGTACATTGCAATGATGCAAAGACCTGACCACATCTGTAACGCTTCCAGTCTCTTTATAATCTGAACAATTCCTTGCACAGTAGTTTGATTATGACGCCTATAAGCATCCACGTTTGAATCGTCACTTTTGTAGTAAGCTTTAACTATTTTTACGCGTTCTTCGACTGTTAAACGATCCATATTCGTAAATAACAAACCTTTCACTAAATAAATCATACTTCAGATGGCAGGTACTTAACAGCTGATAACTTTGCCAGACGGGCAGTTTTGAAACCACTAAAGTAGCAGCAGTATAATATAAAATATGATGATTCCTTAAAAGATTGTATGAGTTCGGGTGGTTGCTTCCAGTGTCCACACAATTCGTAGTATGTTGCTTTTAATTGACGAATAAATCGCACACTTTTTTAATCAAATCTTGCCAAAAGTGCCAATTTTTTAGTTCTTGGAGCAGTATTTTTTATTTGTCCATTTTCGAATTAAATCCGTCTATTTTCATCAGATTTGTATGCCAATTTTAGGCTCATTTGTGCTTTCACTAACTAAACTGGTACGCAAACACAGTATTTTGCAAATATCAGCTTTGATGAACAATATTAAAAGAGAATATCAAGGGAATTAGAAAAGTGAAAACGAAAACGAATGTTCAAAATGAAATTGTGTTCGCTAACATTTGAAAAAGTAGCATGCAAAAAAGCAACATGAATAAAAGCTAACATGTAAAAAAGTCGCTTAACAATTGAGGACCCAAAATGAATTTATCCAAAAAATCCTTGTTGTGCGTCATCATCCCATCTGTAATACATAATATATACTTAGCTTTTATTTCAAACGAAACGCTCATTGAAATATAATAACTACGCTTACAATTGTAGCGGGGTCAGTGAAAGTGTACGAAATGGAGTGATACCTTCCCGTTTGTATTAAATTTCAGCACTTTTAGTTATAAATTAAAGAGTAAATAGTCAAAAATACGAAAAAAAAACATTTTCTAAAGATGACTTTAGTCCTTGTTTTTTTCATATTGTATAACTTTTCCCACTTCTGTCAACCGCGGGCAGTTGATGCCATGTGGGATGTAGGCAAACTCATATTAATATCAATCGATAGTGAGTCGATAAATTAATACTTCGTATTTGCGTTTTTAAAGATTATTTCAGAAATTTACATATTATAGAAGTGAAAACTTCTGATTTTTACAATTCTCCAATAATCACATCCTTAATTAAGGCATTTTCTTTAATAGGCATACGATTTGCAGTCATTCCTTCCCTATGTTCATTCTAATTAATGAATAACAAATTGCTAAGAAATGTAAAATGATCATTATTACAGGTATAGGAATTTTTATAGCAGTTCCATATCCCCAATCTAGAACTTAATTAGGACCGACCATGATACTATGTTTAGATACGCGCCTATCGTTCGCATTATCCGGGGTTCAATTCCTCAAATAGCCATTAATCATTATTTGAGCGGCGATCACTTAGATGCATCTGACCAGCACTCCGAGTAGTCGAGTAATCGAAAAGTGTAAATGCTTCTCAAACTGTGACGTTTGGAATCGTCGTTAAACTGTAGCTCCCGTTGAGTGAGTCTAAAAATAGAATTCATATACACTTACTGAATGTGCAAAGTTCTCCCATAACTCATTCTTGCGATACAAGGCAATTTGATTTTTTGTTCTGCTTGGTTACAGAACTTAATCAGTCTGTCTTCGTGCAAAATTTTTCCTAAGTCATTCCGCCTATTTTGTGCCTTCGAAAGATATGTAAATGGGTAGATGCGCTTAAGCCGATATATACTTTAACATGGTTAAGATTACAAGAGTGGTCTCCAAACTAACCGCCATAACTAGATGTCGGTGTAGATGGTGCCAGTAGTTTGGAAGAAAAAAATATTTTGTGAAAAATGGCAACCTTATAAAACATACGTTTTAAGTTTCGAGGCGCCGCATAGTTTAGTATTTTTATTTGAGCCATCAAAAGTAAACGATCTCAGTGAATTTTTAAAAACGGAAGACATTGGCCACCGTTATGTAATTCAATATTTCTATTTGAAAGGTCTCAGTCCAACCAATATTAAAGCCGAGTTATATTCAACTCTGGGGAAGTTTGTTCCTTCGTTTACGGTTGTAAAATGTTGGGTAGCAGAGTTAAAATGAGGCGGTACGAGCTGCTAAAACGGACACTGTAGTGGTCTACCAATTGAGTTGTCCAGGCCAGAGACCGCTAAGAAAATCCACAAAATGGTATTGGATGCTCATAGGCTGAAGGTGCCTGTGCTGGCTGAAACGATAGTCATTTCAAGGACTGTTATGTATCGTATATTAACCGAAGATTTGAATATGAGAAAGCTGTATGCAGGATGAGTGCCGCGTTTGCTTTCAATAGAGCAGAAACAGCGTCATGAAGATGTCTCAGTAGTGTGTTTGGCGACGTTTCACCGCAATAAAGCCGAATTTTTGTTTTGATTTGCAACCATGGATGAAACATGGGTCCACCACATCACGCTTGAGGCAAAGGAACAGGCAAAGCAAAGAATGCGAGAATCGTGTCCAAAGAAGGTGAAGACCGTTCAATATGCAGGCAGATTCAGGGCGCGTGTTTTTTTAGGATGCTCATGGCTTATTTTTATTGACTTTCTTCAGAAAGGAAAAACCATAAACGTCAATATTATGGTAATTTATTATAGCGTTTAGGTGAAGAAATTATGAAAAAAGGCCGCATTTGGCGAAAAAGCAAGTGTTGTTTCATCAAGGCAATGCCTTAATTCACACATCCACTATTGCGATGGCCGTAATTAATTAATTAAAATTCGAATTGCTACATCACGCACCTTATTCGCCAGATCTGATTCCCTTGAACTATTTTCTATTTCCAAATTTGAATAAATGGCTCGCTGGTAAAAGATTTGCCAGCAATGAAGAGATGGAGTCTGCGGCTGATGGCTGTTTAAGGAGTTGGACAGTTCTTACTATAAACAGGGTATGGAAGGTATTGAATATCCTTGGAAAAAGTGTATTGAGCTAAAAGGAGATTATGTTGAAAAATAAAGAAAAGTGTTGTGCAATTTTTTTTTCTGCTTTATCTTCCTTGTTAGATCGGCTGGTTTTGGTACCGCTCCTGTAGATACATTTCAAGGGGTCTTGGATGAGTATTTCATATTGTTATAGATGGAATCATTCACTCTATGATGGATGACATTAAAACTAAAAACGTAAATGAAAGGCAATACTTTTAAATCGCAATAAAAAAAAACAAACAAACCAAAAACTACAACAAAGTTTATGTTTTTGATGAACACGAGATGTCGGAGGAGTTTAAGCATTTACATCAAGTATTTCCACCATTACCGCATCATATCTCTGCATATGGCATCACAGTTATTATCACAAATGATTACTAATCTCTCAGTATTGATTGTCAGATCTTTGAATGACGGTAAAGCAGAATACAATATTATATGTCATTTAATATACTTCAGATTGTATTCTACTATTAAATAGTTCGAAACAAATCACATAAATTTTTCCATACACTAGAAAAAAAAAATAAATTAATGACTACAATGCGAAAACTAACTAGTAAAATATGCGATTAACCGTAAAAATCTCTTAGCTTAGCTATAGAATGCAACGAATAAAATACAACTAATTATAATCATATTTTTCATTAAGTACTTCCGGTTAAGTAAGCTTTTAATTTAAGTTAGTTAAGTTAAGTTAAACTGAATCTGAATATTTGTTTTGCCAGTCATTATCACTTTGACAAACATCCGTGCATAATTTCATGTTCAAAATTTCATTATTGTTTGAGCTGCACTTGGTTTTGAACGAAGTAAAAAGTTATTTCGGCTGTTTTTGCAATATGTGATTTTGTTGAGCAAAAAAGTTGCAGCAGATTTTATTTAGGAAACGGAATTTTTGATGCGGAAACGTTTAGAATATTGAACAGACTTTACCGATGGCATATAAATGGCATAAATAGCGCAAGGAAGGCCGAGAATGAAGTGAATAAGATCTAAGTATAGATCTGCAAACAACCCACCAATTTACTGAATATCATGCCAAAGGTGAGGCAAGGTCGAAAATATCGCTTCGTCGAGGTAATGCCGGCAGTTCTGTTCGATTATCAGGGTATTAAAAAAATTATCAAGAAGGCATAACGTTTGACATAATTCGTCTTGCTTACAACGGAACTGAGATAGATGAATTCTTCCATCTTCTTCAAAATTATAGTTGTCAACGTTAACACAACGTCCCAAACGGGTAGATTCTTTGTTCGTTGAAACCAGTAACCTCGATCACCACCAGACCCATTTTCGCTGCTTCCTTCTCGATGCTTGAGAAAGCTGCAGTAACATCTAGCAGTTTCCGGCCAATAATGTCTATGTCATCTACATATGCAAATAACATATCGTTTTTATTAAAGATGGTACCAGTTCTGTTAACATCAGCTTTCTTCATAATCATCTCCAAGAGTATGTTGAAGAAGTCGCACGATAGATTGTCGCCCTGCCTTAATCCTCGTTTGGTGTAAACAGGCTCGACTAAATTTTTGCCTATCTTTACTGAAGACTTCGTGACTGTCATCCCACAAAGACGCATAAGCTTCGTAGGAATTCCAAACTCGGACATGACCTCATATAGTTTTTGCCGTGTCGAACTATCGAAGGCAGCTTTATAATCGACGAAAAGATGATACGTGTCGATTTTTTTTCTTGGTTCTTCTCAAGTCGTAGTGTGAATATCTGGTCAGTTATTGATTTACCAGGTCTAAAACCACACTGATAAGGTCCAATCAGCTCAGTTAGAAACGGCTTTAGTCTTTTACATATCACACTCGATAAGATCTTACAGGCAATGGGTAAAAGACTGATACCGCGATAGTTTTTACAAGAAATTGGTTCGCATTTTTTAAACACAGGACACAGTACACCCAAATTCTAATCATCGGGCATGTTTTCCTCGAGCCAAGCCGTATTTAGGAGCTGAAGCAGTCTGTTTATCAGCCACTATCGCCACCAGTTTTAAACAGCTTTGCTGTCAGGCCCTCAGCGCCCGCAGCTTTGTTGTCCTTCAGCCGCAATACTGCTGTTCTGATCTCTGTTTGGATCGGAGCTGGACAATTTATGTCATCGTCGATAATTGGGATAGTTTCCTCACTCGTGCTGCCATCCGGAACTAAGAGCTTGTAAAAATGCTCTCTCCACAGTCGCAGCACATTCTGCGTATCTGTGACCAGATTTCCCTCGCTATCCTTACAGGAGGGGAGCCCTGTTTCATACCCAATACTTTTTATCTTTTGGTAGAATTTTCGGGCTTCACCGAAATACCGAAGAAAATAATAAAACAAGTAAAATACAGACAGCATAAATGTAGATATTTTACACAGACTTTATATCAAATTCGGTGGCAAAGACTCCAAAATTGTGGGAAATTGTCTCCATTTCTTTGTGTCCAGTTTCACCATAAGTTGAAAGTAGTTTCACATTTGCATCCACTTTTTACCCATGTCTAAAAAAATTGAATTTTGTCGGAGAGTGATATACAATATGATAACGCTCTTTAACAACAACGTCGTTTGTGCAACTTTTCTTCGGTTTACTGCACCTTTTAGTATCCGGCTACATATTTTCACTGATTTACTATGAGACAAAAACTATGTTTGCTATCCATTTGGATGTTGGTGGAAAGCACTTTAGTTTATTTTGACACTTCATGCCCATAATCAGATAAGAAGAATAAAAATGTCTCTTCGATTTTATGCAGAGTTTTGGGCAACGACATAGTAAATGCTATCGGGCCACATTTTTTATGCTGCTCTGGGTAGGCAAAGGACTTTCCCTTCCCATTGTTGTCAATAATAAGTTAAACTACGAATTCACAAAATCTGTTGCCACAAGCAAAGATAGGAGGCTGCATTTTGGTATTCTACTGGCATTACATACTTAAGTGCGTAGTAACTTTCTATCAGGTATCTGTTGGATTGCAACATTAAGTTGAAGCTGAATTGAATGAACAAGTTAAAAGACAATTGATAAAAATAAATACTAACTACAGCCTGATGATATAAGGCGTAGTATTGATGAAAACAAATTCCCTTGCATCCCACTTATGAGATACGGTAGAGTTTCTTACATTCAGTAGTCTTACAGACATTCCATTTTTAGACTCAATAAAAGTGACCTAAAGTTTAACGATGAGTCTGAGTCACAGTTGGGGAGATCAGACTTGTCAATTACTTGAATAGTTGAAGGGTCTGTTAGAAACATGAAGATGACCGCCACTCATATGCTGATAAGTGGTCGCATTGGGGATTGAACCCACGATCATGCGAACGATAGAAGCACGTAGTAACCATCTCGCCACTGTCAATCATATTTATAAGTTGCGTTTCATATTTATAAGGCTACCCATAAATTTTTTTTAATTGATATTCTATCAAAATACTTGTTTGGAAGAAGCAATCATACACACAAACCTTGGAATTTGTGCAGAAAATGGTAGTTTTGTTCTTGCAATAATTCGGTTTTTAGCGTGTTTCACAATTATAATACTAAATTCAATTAGTGTGTTTTTAAAGATGCAACCGATAAGATCATTATTATTTTCGTAAAGAACTGGTATAATTCAGTAATATAGAAGACATGCTGCGAGGAAAAAATTCAACAGAACACGAAATAGGTAAAATAATCGCTTCCAAGGACGAAGGAAGTTTGCGTCCACTGCAAACTGAACAGGAGCCATAGTCTCATCAACAAATTTTTACGAGTCCCTGACGCTTATGGATCTAATAAGGGCTCAGAAAGGAGAAAAATACTTTCTAACCGCGATGAGCGACAAATTATAAAAAGTGACAGCAACACATCGAGAAGTTTACGCGACTTGCAAGCTGTTGATAGGAAAAATGCCTGCTGCACCACTGTTTGGCGGACAGTAAGGACTGAAAATTTTATAAGAAATAAATAAATGAGATGCATTACAGCTCCAAAAGCAGAACACAAACTTGAACATACGAAAAACTTGCCCACTAAATTATTAACCGATTTGTTTTTATTGTAAACATAAAACTTGTAGATAACTTTTTCGGATGAAAAAAAAAGGAATTTAGATGGTCCTGGTGGTTTCCGGCGTTATGGGCATGATTTAAGGCAAGAGCCGTAATTCACTCCCAAGCGAAATTTTGGAGCTGAAAATGTGATGGACTGGGCAGCATTTTCTGCAGCAGGATGTTTGAAACTGCGGTTTGTATTCTCAATAATGAAAAGTGCAGTGTTTACGTGCACAGTTTTCCTTACTTTGATAGTTGTAAGTTTTAATTTTTAAGTATACGCCCACCACGGCTAAGAAAAGAGCTTTCAATCCACCCTTCTAGCAGTGTAATAAAGCGGTATTCTAACTCTCAGCTAGCGATCGCCCAAGTATCAGTACTCATTTTACAACCGATATATAAACTACGTATTTGAGCGTTTAAAGTCCCTGTTTGGTAAAATAATCTCTATTTTGTAAACCCCAGTAATAAAAGGTAAAACTTTGCCAATAAATGAAAACCATTGGATTATAAATTCTTTAACCCCCCGTGTTTCTCACTCTCTTTCATATGAAATAAAAACACCGTCTGATCAATCTCACGTATTAAAATTTTTGGTCCTTCGAGCCGGATATGAACCAGCGATCTATGGATCTACAGTATATACAGTTATATGCGAGTTTTGAAAAATTCTCTTATCTCATTTCTGGATGAAAAAGGGGACAGAGATTGGATTTTCCAACAAGATAACACCGCAATCCACGTTAGTAGAGAAATAAAATTATCGATTCCTCTAGAAGAATCAATATTATGAAGTGGCCAGCAAGATCACCAGACCTTAATCCCATAGAAAACCTCTGGAGTATTTGAGCACGCAAAGTGTACAAAGAAAATCGCCAGTTCAGTACAGTTCAAAAGCTCAAAAATGCGATTAAGGAGGGCCTTGGATAGAAATTGAACCACAAATTATAATGAACTTGTTACTAAGTTGCCAAATAGAATCTTTAACGTTGCTTTAAAAAAAAGGAAGTCAAATTTGAAAAAAACCCATTAATTGAACTTGGCATTATAATTGTGAAACATGCCAAAAAGAGAATTGTCCCAAAAAAGGGCCGTTATCTGCACAAATCCCAAAGTTTGTGTGCATTTTTGAATAGTCCAAACAAGTACTTTGATAGAACACTATAACAACAAAAAATGTATCGTTACACAAAAAAACAAATTTATGGATGGCTTTATAAATATGAAACTCACTTTATAAGGTACAGTAAAACCTAATTCATAATTCTTCCAATAGATGGCTTAAGTAATTTGTATATCGTGATGCATAAATGCGATTGCTTTAAGCAAGACAGCGTTAGAAAGATAAGATTCCGTGCACAAAAAACTGCTCACATAGTTTTGTGATTGTTTGTATTTGGTATTTATAGCCCCACGACTGTAACAGCCAATCGCGCTCATTTTTGGTTTCCTCGATGTCGTTGCCGTTATTTTGATATGAAAGATGCACCACCTACTGGAAGGAAAATTGTGGAAAAAGTCGATAGAATAATGTAAATCGTCAAGTCCAACCATCATGTAAACACAGTTTCGATTGTTCCGGAGTTAAACTTTGCACAAAAAATCGTTTGGAGCCACTTGAATAAGGCTGGATAAAAAAGAAGCTTGACGTATGAGCGATGCACACACATAGTCCTGAGGATGTAACAGCCAAATGCGCTCATTTTTGGTTTCCTCACTTTCGATTTTGAAAGGGAAATTGTCGAAAATGTCGATAGAATAATAGAAATCGTCAAGTCCAGCTATTATGTAAACACTGTTTCGATTGTCCTGAAGCTAAACCTTCCCTGAAAACCCGTCTGGAACCACTTGAATAAAGCTTAACGCAAAAAAAACCTCATGGATGAAATTTGCAACTGTGAATAACTGGTGATGAAAAGTGGATTTCCTACGATATTTTCAAAGAAAACTAGTCGTGATCCAATCATGGCACTTTTTTTGCTGTCGCGGGATGATATCTCTAATATCAATCTCATCTGGTCTTTCAGCTATAAACTATCCGATGTGTTCCCAAGAGGCCCATAGCTAATATGCTTTCATAAATGGTTTTCCTTAACAACCTGCCGCATAATCCATTCACAAACTGAAATAAAATGTATTCGAAAAAAGAAACGTTTACACCTGGACTTTTCCCCCATGACCGTGGGATATGCATTTCTCAACATACGAGTAGATTGTAAAATCTGCTCTCTTTGTTATCCACTTCCTTTGTATTCTACGTTAATAAATATGTTGCAAACACAGTTTCCCTGCTGAGAAATTGAAGCACATTTAGTCCTTACGTCCTCCCAAATTCTACAGTTTTATTATCTTACCGCTCCAATGCATCCATTCAACTGTGGCCATAAAAATCAAAGCAATCTTCAGTAGTTTCCGAATGTGAATAGTTGGCGATTCCGGGATAAATGCATTCTTTTGTATGTCTGCCGGTTGCTTCAAATCCCTAAAAAAACTAAAAAAATACGAAATACAACAACAACAACAACAACAGCAGCAGCTGCGGCAGCAACACCAAGTATAGCAAATAAAATGTTCTGTTTCAAAGGGAATCTCTCATAAATGCAATAACATTTTAGTTACATTTAACCCATGTACTCGGATTGAACTTACAAATAAACACAT
>JAHXMU010000253.1:432145-446450 GCA_019455685.1 Philornis downsi
ATGTTTAAAGTTCAATTTTCTTAAGAAATTCCGTTGGGCATTTTTGCATTTGTTCTCCTTCGAACATGCATTATTTGCATTTCTCTAGTTCGTTTTTCCCTGTTGCTGTTGCTGCTTCAACTTCTTGTTCTCCTTCTTCTTCTTCTTCTTGTTTATCGTCTTCTTCTGGTGTATCCTTTGTATTGATGTAGTCCTTGGATATATGCTCAACGGTATGTAAATGTAAGTATGCTTGCGTATAAATTTATATGTTTGTATGTTTGGCCTTATGAAACCCTTAACAATTGCTTGTTTATAGTCTTGCAAACAAGTAGACTTTATATGCGTGCATCTGTGTGTGTGTATGTGTTTGTGTGCATGTGTCACTGCAGATGTATGAGTTAGTTGGTATTAGTAGATATGTGTGAATGTGTGTGTCCTTTGTATAAAGGCGTTCAGGTGGAAATGTACATGTGCTGACGACTAGCATATGGGTTGCATGCAAATAAATTGAGCCAGCATATGGATGGCAAAACATCAACTGCATATGCACAAATACATACATATGTGCAGGGCGCCACATTAATACGAGGGCCGTTTGTTAAATTTCAGTGCTTTTGAAGCAAAACCATTTTGTGATCAACAATTTACGCAGTGAGAGAGGGCGAGAGAGAGAGAGAGAGAGAGAGACAGAGAGGGACAGAAAATTCATCATAACAATTTTTCACAGCGCAAGTTTTAACATTTTGCTAACATTGGCCCAAAACTATGCTGTTTAAAATTTCGGGAGACAACTCTGTGTCGCACTTAGGTCAAGTATCACGATGTTCGGTATCTCTGATATTTCTACATACATATGTATGTAAATATCTCTTTTTTGTGTTTGATTCCATAAAAATTGGCGGATCTTTTTATCTATATCATTATACAGGGTTATCCATTTAGCGGCTTCAAAACTGCCGGTATGGCAAAGCTGTCAGCTGTTAAATATCTGTCATCTGAAGTGTTATTAGGTGCGCAACTAAGTTCCCGCTGTTTGCCAATAGATGGCGCCAGCTGTAAGTGCTAGTCGATTCTGCCATAACCTGAACGTCATAAGTCAAGTCTAGGCATATGGTGGTAAACATACCGTCTCGACACAATAGTAATTTTCTTTTGACATCATATTCTTTTGGTTATTTGAATATGTATGACTTTGTGCCAAATAATCGTCATATGCGGGAAGTATTGATTTTCTTTTCTCAATCGAAGAAAACAGCAGCTGAAACTCATCGAGAGCTTCAAAACGTTTACGGAAATGCGGCTTTAAGTGAAACAACGTGTCGAGTCCATCGCTTTGGTTCCGATGGCGATTTTGATGTTGACGACCGTTCGCGTGAAGGAAGACGAAAAACCTTTGAAGACAATGAATTGATGGCATTGCTTGATGGCGAACACTGTCAAACGCAGATAGAGCTTGCTTCAGTATTAGGAGTTACCCCCTAAGCTACTTCCAAGCAATTGCATGCATTGGGAATGATTCAAAAGCAAGGAACAAGGAAGCAAAGTTCCTTATGAGTTGAAGCCAAGGGACGTTGAGCATCGTTTTTTCGCCTGTGAACAACTGATTGAAAAAAAGAAGAATTTTCTTTATGATATTGTACTGAGCGAAGAAAATGGGTTCGGAAAAGCTATCTTATCCGAAAAATGTGGCTGTTGGGTACGCATTGTAGTCTAAAAGTGTCATTAGGACCAATTTCCTAAATTTCCAAAATGACATTGGAAGAATATTAAACAGATCCACTGCTGCAGGCAATCCAAAGGCGCTCATTTAAATGACATTGTAGTTCGCAAACAATGGCAAGGTCCAAGTATTATAATGAAATAAAAGCTTCCTCGATATCATAACTTTATGTATATTTTATTGAACTTTATCCGAAAAACGGATAACCCTACACAATGGTAAGATATTCCAACTCGAGTGTCCACAAAGTCACCCAGTTTTAAGAGAATAAGTATCGAAATGTATTCAAGTATTTACGAAATATATTCAAGTATTTACGAAATGTATTGAAGGATGTGAAAATTGTGAAAATGGGCACAACTGCCTTTTAGTGAAGATTTATATACGTCCAATAAGGTATAAATCAATATGCCACCTCAATAGTTTTTTGGTTTGACGTCAGGTTAAATTCAGAGTTCTACAGAGAAATTCAAAATTTAGCCTTTTCCTTTAGCTGGATCAGTAGAGTATTACTACATATTATGTAGAAATATAATATGTATAGTTTCTGCATAATCTGAAATGGATCTCTATTTTTTAGAACAGGTTCTTAAACCTGCAATCAGTGTTGTATCGCGTTTCGATTTTACAAATCCTTTCTTTGCATTAAATTAATGCTTATATAAGATTTTTGCTACAGTTTTGATAATCAAACCCTTTAAGCTATTACAAACTGTTTTAAAGACAGATTTCAAAAATGTTCTTCGGCTGTAGTCTTCAATACCCTATTTCGAAATCTTTTATTGAAGCCAGTCTCAGACTCGTTCAAAAAATTCACGGGTCTCAAGCCCCATTTACTCGTACATAGAACCAGATAATGATATGTTCAAATCGATTGTAACAAATTTGTGAGGTCACCGAATCTTGTCTACCGTTCCACTATGAAATTGCTTAATTGATGTACTGGGTTATCCATTTTTCGGTTTCAAAAGTAAACATAAATAAAACAATGATTTCAATGAAACTTTTGTTTCATCATAATACTTGGACCTTGTCATTATGTACGAAATACAGAGGTGGTGATAGATTGATAGAGATGATTGATATGATAGCGGGGGGAGTAGCGGGGAATCCTCAAATCAATTTGATACCTCTCTCGTTGTAGTTGTGGAATGTAAAAGTTGGACTATATTACGAATTATCCAATTGCGATGGTCTTTATGAGGACCAATTTCACAGTTGGTTTCTACCAGAGAACTGAAAATTGGAACTTGTAATTTGGATCATATAATTCCACAGTCATGTGAAATTATATGTAATCAAATTGATATTGCACAAATTACAAGTGGCGATAAATAAAAGATGAAAATTAGAATTAGTGCCAATTCAGAGGAGATTTATTGAGGCAACGAGTTGTGCTTACCAGTTGAGATGTGATTTGTAAGTCATTAAAATGACCGTCTGTGGATTGATTGCAGCAGTGGATGCTTTTGAGGTAGTTTTCGATCACTATTTCGCACATTTCGGACGGTATTTCAGCAATAACTTGACTATTGTTGGTTTCCAAATTATCTCCAATATCCGCGTAAATGCGGTCTTTAGTGTGGCCCCACAAAAAGAAGTCTAACGTCATCAAATCGCATGATCTTGGTGGCTAATTGACGTTGCCAAAACGTGAAGTTATGCTTTCTGGAAACTTCTCATGGAATAAAGCTAAAATCTTGCGTGTTGTGGGACTCGTGGCATTGTCTTGATGATACCACATATCGTCCAGTTCATAATCTTCAATTGCAGGTTAAAAGAAGTCGGTTACCATACGCCCATAGCGCTCTGAATTGAAAGTCGAATAATCCGCCACACTGCCACTAACAGAAGCGATATTTTCGGCAGTGTCGTACATTGCGATGATGTGCAGGCCTAACCTCATTTATAACGCTTCCAGTCTCTTCAAATTTCTTCATAATCTTCCTAATTCCTTGCACTGTACGTCGATTATGAGAACCATAATCACCCCGTAATGCCAACGTTTGAACCACCTCTTTTGTAGTAGATTTTAACTATTTTTAAGCGTTCTTCTGTTATTAAAGGATCCACATTCATAAATGGCCAACCTTTCACTAAAAAATTAACACTTCAGTTGACAGATACCAGCTGACAGCCTTGCCAAACCGCCGGTTTTGAAACCACAAAATGAATTGCCCTGTATTACAATAAAAAATTATTGGAATCGTATAAATCTCTACTCTCTATGCTCGCGACAAATTTTTCACCTTGGCAAATATTTTGCAAAAAAACAATAACTTAAATTTCGAAACACTAAAATAAACATTTTATGAAAAGTGCAGAGATTTTTTAATTGAGAAATTGTGATTTATTGTCAAAAAGCTCAAAAATTGATTTGCAATTGAATGGCGTAGTTGATGAGTTGGATATTTTTAGTAATGGAAATTTGACAAGGAAATGTGCGCTATTGGATAAAAGGTTTTTTTCATTTTAATTTCTTTAATACAATTTTAAACGATTTTGAATTATTTTTAAATCACTCCTTTGTAAAATTTGGGGTCCAGATAGTGGCATCTCAGATATACTCGATATATATTTAAGACGATCTTGAATTGAAAGAGTTCAGCCTATTGGTGAGGGAGTGTCAATATTGAAATTGTGACGTCACAAGCCATCATATGAAAAGTCCACGAGGGTTTAACGTGAGTTTCGCCGTGAAGGCCTTACCCACGGTGTGCGACACACTGGGCATATTACAATGCGATTGCCGACGCCCCCTTGGGATAGCCAAGTAAGAACTTGGGCTATCCAGGAAAAGGGGCTGACAATTGTGGTACTACCACATATTGTCAACCCTTTCTTCGCAGCCAGTAGATACCAAATTGATTATGCTAGTATGGAACATAATCCCCATTGGCGGAGGTGAGGCCTATCTTACCACCTCTGCTACTCTATGGGTCTGTAGCACCCGGTTGCAATGCAACTCCACATTCGAGCACAAAGTCTCTACCAGCGATTTTGGTATCAACCACAACCCGCGTGATGCTCCCACTAGGGGTCCAACACCAAATGATCAGGCGGAAACTCAGTCCCGGGGCCTCCTGATCCCCACGCTACCGGCCAAACTCACCGGTTGGAGCTGCGTAGCAAAGCACATAGCAAAGCTACTACCAAGTCGTGATTTATACACCATACTTCACGGGATTGGTCGCCCTGTGGCAAAAGATACAGACTGGACATTTTTACATACCTGCAGGCACGGAGACCCCAGGCAGATGGGCCATCACATGAGATTTGAATAACGGACCTATCCATTGTTTTGTTATACATCCTTGTCGCCTTGTTCCAAATATATGCATGCTAAATTGGACCTAAACGCCAATCAATTGGTCTTAGTTAACTTATCTTTTCACTCGGCCCTTGGATATTCCTAAATGTGTGTATGTGTGTGTCAGCCCTGCAAATGGAACACCGATGGTGGGCCCTGATGTTGCGATTGTTTCTCCTTGCAGCATCATATATTTGTAAAAGCATGTGAGTCATTTCTTTGCTGGTAAATTTTATGAGATGAAAATAGCACAACAACAGCAACTTTGAAAGGAGCCTTTTGGAACTTTACTCCGTTTGCAAAAGTTTTGTGTCATGCTCGACTTGACCAAACGTCGTAGTGCATGTTTGCCCATCCGTACACCGGAGTATTGGCCAGGGGATTGATGTTTAAACTCCTCTTTGAGTTCGAATTATTTAGCATACAAACCATCCAACAGATGGCATAGTCAGTGAAGTACACAGAATTATAGTTCAAGTAGAAAATATTGTAATTTCATGAAAATTGAATATGTACGAAAGATAAGGAATCGTTTTGCCAAAACAGCAAATATGATAAATCATCGACATAAAAACTATTTGCAGAGGGATGCGACTACACGAGATCCAACAACATCCTTAAAAAGATTTTCTGCAAACTTTAAATTTCAAATTTTACTTTGCCAAAATTTCGTCGGGCAAAAATTGAAGAATATTCAGGTTTTCTATTAGTCTGAAACATATATTAAGTATCCTTAGGATAATGTGTATGAAAAGGACAAGATAAGAGTTGGAACAAGAATAAGCCGGTGAGAGAGGGAAAGGCAGGCCCGGTGATGGCGTGTTGGAGGCGGTTAAGACGAGAGACAAGTTTGTGTAATTCAATTCAAGATAAACGCACAACTACTCGCACACTTAAGGGCAGAAGGAATGGCACCTAAACAAACGAACAAAACACCACTAACACTTAACGACATAAGGTGAAAAGAAGTGCCTCAAGTACAATTTGGAGAGATTTTTGTTTTCTGATTTCATCCTGCTTTACGTTGCCTCCAAGTGTCACAGTGGAGAACTTTATAAAAATTGAGCTCGATAATTAAAAAATGTGTTAACGGCAAAAGTTGGTCTGATAAAGAAGTAACGTGAAGAAAGTATTTGACGATTTTGCAATGCTTTCATGTTTAATAAGTAGTGAAAAGCATATTTTCAAAAAAAAAAAAAGAAATAAATTTTTGTATGAAGCAATTAAATACAATAATTATAGGGTTTATTTTGACCTTCGAACGATAATATATTACCTATAGCTTTTAAATATTCTTTCGACAATAAATTGTGTTTCTTGACTTTGATATGTTACCACATGAATGTCTGGTATGATCTCTAAGGTGGTTTATTTACTTTGCAAAAGCCGAAAATTTTCTCTACTCGCACAAAGACAGAGCTTCTCTAGAAACTACCTCAAATACCCAAATATTAAACAGCCAAGGACATAGAATGATTCTGATGAAACTTCGGCAAGTTGTCACCTCTGAGCCTTCATTACTTTCGAATGTGCAGTACAGACATATATTTACTGTTGAACATCCATTATTTATGCATAACATTTAAAGTTGTACTCTTAGCGTAATTAGAATGATGCGACTTAGGTCAAATATGCACCGTTTTGTTCAATAACTTGAAAGTACGAGGCGGTCCCAAAACTAGCCGACTTAACAAAGAAGACACAAAAAAGTGTTGGGAAAACTTTTCTGTATTTTCTAATAAAATCTTATTTTAGTTCGAATAATTTTTTGCAACGATATTCAACAGCTTCTACTACTATACTATACCCTGCTTATAGGAAGAACTGTCAAACTCCTTAAAATAGCCATCAACCGCAGACTCAACGTCTTCATTGTTAGCAAATCTTTTATTACTGATCAATTTTTTTAAGTTTGGAAAAAGAAAACAGTCCGAGGGAGCTAAATCTGGTGAATAACAGCTAAATCTGGTGTAATAAGACAATTCGAACTTTAGTTCATTAATTTTGGCCATCGCAATAGTGGATGTATTAACTGGAGCATTGTCTTGATGAAACAACACTTTCTTTTCCGCCAAATTCGGTCTTTTTTCCATAATTTCATCACCTAAACGCTGCAATAAAGTAGCATAATATTCACTACTGATGGTTTTTCCTTTCTGATGATAATTAGTAAAAGTAATCCCATGCGAATTCCAAAAAAACACACGCAAGGAACTTGTCTGAAGATGGAACCGTCTTCGCTTTCTTTCGACACGATTCTCCCATTCTAATCCACTGCTTTGACCGTTCCTTTGTCTCAGGTGTGAAGTGGTAGGCCCATGTCTCATCCATGGTTACAAATCGAAACAAAAATTCGGCTTTATTGCGTTGAGACATCGCCAAACACTCTACCGAAACATCTTCAGGACGCTGCTTTTGTTCTATTGAAAGCAAGCGCGGCACCCATCTTGCGCACAGCTTTCTCATCTTCAAATCTTTGATTAATATACGATGTACAGCACTTTTTGAAATGTCTATCATTTCAGTTAGCTCATTTACCTTCAGACGACGATCATCCAACACCATTTTGCGGATTTTCTTAACCATGTCTGACGTGGACACCTCCATTGGTCGACCACTACAGTGTTTGTCCTGGCAGCTCGTACGGTCTCGTTTAAACTCTGTTACCCAATATTTTACAACTGTTAACGATGGAGCAGATTTCCCCAGAGTGGAATCCAGCTCGGCGTTAATATTTGTTGGACTGGCACCTTCAAATGGGAATACTGAATTTCATAACGATAACCAATTTTTTTCATGTTGACAAATTCACTGAGATCGTTTACTTTTGATGGCTCAAGCAGAAATAATAAAGAATGTGGGGCCTTGAAACCCAAAACATATATTTTATAAGGTTGCCACTTTTCGCTAATATATTTTTTTTAAACTACTGGCACCATACCTATATACATATACATACGTCTGGTCAGCTAGTTTTGGGACCGTTTCCGTAATTCCATTATTCTTCTCCCATAGAAATCCTTTTTCCTTATTTGCAAAAACAATCGCTGGGACAGTTGCTTTTTACAAGTGTTTCTTGAGGCGAATTTATAACCAGCAAAATCATTCGCTATAGACAGGAAATTATCGTAATCATCTGATGCCAGGTCTAGACTATAAAGTTGATATATAAGAGCCTCTCAACCAAGGTCCCCAAGCGTTGCCCTGACGTATGGCCAAAGCTGACCACTTATGGACGATTGCTTGCTTCAGACAGTCTAATTATGGACAGTGCAGTTCCGAATTAAGAGTTTGACTGCAGAAGAACAGCTCATAACAGGTGATTTAATGACTAGAGTTTGTTGCGATTCATCAGCGATACGGGGATGAAAATTTGGCGCTTAAGCGTTCTTTTTTGCCTTAATTCGTATGGCATCCATATATCGAGCTCCTCTTCGTATCCAGCCTTATGCAAATTGATTTAAAGAGCGTTTTTGCTTAATGTTTCGCTCGTGGATAATCAAAATAGTATGTACTTAGCGGTCGTACTAGGAAATTCCTATTAATTTATCTACAACTTCGGCAATTGGCCTTCCAGAGCGCGCATCTAATGTCGGAACAGAATAGACGGATGATTA
Organism: Philornis downsi; assembly: GCA_019455685.1. Lineage (NCBI taxonomy): Eukaryota > Metazoa > Arthropoda > Insecta > Diptera > Muscidae > Philornis > Philornis downsi. The sequence goes on from JAHXMU010000253.1 coordinate 440,775, forward strand.
TGGATCCTTCAACTTTAATGGAAGCTGTATACTGTAATCGATGTATTCAAGAGCAACAAAATAGAGCGATTGAAAATAGAGCGACATGTCATGCTAATGGACCAAAATATTCTACCGTAAAAAGTCTTCAATAATGAACTCGATTTGCAAACAAATCATCATCATGAGTTCAATATAATCTTAATCTGGTGAAGTTTTCTTCTTCTTAGGTGGCGACTGGAATAGACATACTTATCCATTATACGTCGCCCGCAGACATTAACTCCAAGCACTTCGATCTTCTGCGCTTCTCCCCCAATTCGTCCCAACAAGTTTCGATAGTATTTCAATAGCCAGGTCCTTCCAATGGAGTTTTGGTCGTCCTCTTCTGCGCCGTTCATCGAGTTCGTTGTTGAAACCTTTCTGTGCCGGAGCATTAGGGTCGATGTCGGCACATAGCTCATACAGCTCATTGTTCATGCGACGCTACTCCGTTAATGATGGTGGGTCCATATATTTTCGGGAGTATTTTCCCCTCGAAAACTACTAGTACCATTTCATTCGTGTGATGAATTGGCCTACTAAAATTTCATTACTATCAAATACACGGACGTGAAAATACATTTTGTCTGCATTACGACTACTAATGCAATGCTCTCTAGATGCTCTCTTTTACTGTAGGAGGATAAGTAGACTCTGATATCTGACAAGTAGGCTTCTCTCTTGGCATACATCTTAAGTGAGACTTGTTTTAAAATTGATTCTGTTTAGTATCAATTTGGAGAATGTTGAAAAAATTTTATAGTACCTTTACTGAGAAACAAGTGATGTATCCTGATGGCGTAAAATTACAAGAGAAGAAAACTTGATTTCAATTTGAGCCGTCAGAGAAACAAGCGGGTGAGACAGAGAGAAACCAAGTCTTTACCGCCAGCCTGACCAAACCAGTGATATCTTAAGCATCTCAAGTAGACTTTTCTGCCAGCATAGGCTGCTAAGTGGGAGAGGGCTACATGAAGTAGGAATAAAAGCGGTAACACAACAGAGGATAATCTGATTTTTTCATATTTTCTTTTCATAAAACAGGCTATTTGGTTTGTTCGAAATTTCCCATTTTAAATATTATAAATACACAATCTCGGGGTTGAATTAATCATAATTTTGGGATGCCGATAAGAACTTTTTCTTGCGCCGAAAGACTTAATTTTTATGATGCGTTTTTGTTGCAAATTTGAGTCGGTCATACAAATACTTTATAGAATACAGGGAAATGTTATTCTTCCACATGAAAAAGTACTACACAAACTGAATAAAATACTATTTACAACCGGCGGTAGTTTTCTATAAGGTATTTTGTAGTTTAATGACTCTTAAACTGAAGGACGTTCCATATACTTTGGTTTCTGTAGACACCAAAAAAAAAAAAAAATGTCCTGAAAACTGTTCTTCTTTAGCGGAATGTGGCAGTGAACGAATCATGACCACTTGAATGGTCAGCATCAGGCTGATGATGAACGCCATTTAGTAGCACAACCTGAGCTGAATGATCTAATTCGGTATTTACATTTAACGAAACAAAACGCAGAATTAATACAGCAGTGGAAACATCTTCCAGTTGGGACAAAAGTAACAATCTATAGAAATAGAAGCTTGGAATTGGCTGCATATTTTAAAAAGAAACACTTTATTCTATACTGCACTGATGTTGATGGTTTCAAGGCTCTGGACAAAGATGGTGCAGCATTTAAATATTTGTTAATGTTTTTCCCCAAAATTTCATATGCTAAAATCAAAGGAGGCATATTGGTCGGCCTTCAGATCAGGACGCTATTGAATGATGACAATTTTTCTCAATGTTGATGACAATGTCTCAATGTTTGCAACATCATCGTGAACAGTTTTCTTGGAAACAATAATAGCTAAAACTCCAGGCAAATTGTTGCTGAACTATTGAAAAATTATCTTGGATTAGGTGCACGAGTGCCACTCAAAATTAATTTTCTTTTTTAGCATTTAGATTTTTTTCCACAAAACCTGAGAGCGATGAGCGACGAACCAAGATTTAATGAAAATTGAAAAAAATTATCAAGGATTTTGGGTCGAAAGCACGCTGGGGAACTATTGCTGAACTCTAATACGTGAAACCGAACCAACAAAACGAAAAACGACGTTCAAATGACGCCATTCACTTTTGAAAATTTATTGATTTTTAAATAAACTAATGATTTTTTATGTAAAAAGCGAACAAAAAATTTTTTTTTGTTCTTTTTGTATTCGAAAACCTGACGCGATAGAGAAAAACCAATTACAGATTCGAATTCAGCCCACCAAATTATCCGAGAAAAGATATTTGGTTGCTCCAGTCCAAAACGTTGTTGGCTAGTGTTATTTATTAATTACTGTTTATAGTTTTGCTAATAAAGAATATTTTTTTCATAAAATAAACATTTACGTTGTTCACATCTGCTATTTTTTAGACATGGAAGACTGAGATGAGAAACCTAAAATTTTGGTGTTAGAGTTGTAGTCGGAGCCTTTTATTTTTAGCAGATCTTTGCGGTGTTGTGCCTTTCCCTTGTGCTTCCAATAGATTTGAGAACCAATTATTGTCTATACATTCACTGTATGACTATAAAATATATAAATGGGGGTCCAAAAGAGTAATTCTAAATGTCATTAAGGAAACGCGCCAAAAATGTCTAATAAATTAAAGAGTTGACACACAATAAACGCTCTTTTAGGTGTTGAATCTCATGTACTTAATTCTTTTTAACATTTTTGCAATATCTTCCACTGTGCGTTGGAAGACATCTCAGGTGTTGCTGATGACACTGATGTTCTTCATCGCCTTTTCAGGGTGACAAAGTGTGTCCGTAGGTGTATACAATAGCCGTGGGTGGCAGTAGATTGAATGATATTATCAAACACTTAGCGGACAAAAGAGCCGGCTGTAAATGCATTTCAAATTACGTTGTCTGTGTGTGTGTGTGAGAAGGTGGACATGCCGTGATGATATTGCCTCCGTCTAATTACGATATACGAGTTAGTTAAATTGTGCTTAGATATAATAACACACTCAGCAATCAACATTACATTGAGTTTTTCCTCCCATCGTCTAGTGCAGATACTCCCATAACGACGTTTTTTGCCCGGTAGTTAATCTATTCCCACTGGACTTTGTCCGGGCATCAGCTTATGATTATTTCTTAGTCTTGCTTTCAGGTGGCTGCTGAAGTAATTAAAGTTCCATTTTTTTGATGGCATCGGTATGCCCGCTTGTTTGGTGTTATGGAAGAATTCTTCATAAAAATTCCTTAAATTTTATCATTCATGAAATTGAATGCCGCTTTGGTGACACTTTGAAGGCATAACGACAGGTAATCATTGGTAATTTGACTGAATATTTCATAGCAGCCAAGTGAATCGCGCTGGTGGTAGTTTAATGAATGCGGGTCTTTAGGCAAATAAAATGACCCATTGTGTCTGATGAGTGGAGAATTCAACTGTATGGAAACCATTTAATTCCTGCCCTTCCCACGGCTAAGAAAGATAAAGTCACCTTAAAGCGCTTAATTTGTATCCTGCTACTTTCCTGTGACGTTCCTTCTCTTGCTACTCCCTTGTGCATCAATAACATCAGTAATTCTGTTTTATTTCTTGCTTATTTTGTTCTGCGTTCGTTTGAAATCGACAAACAAACCACTTTTGTCATTTATAAATCATAATAATCATGGCACTAGAAAGCAAAACGCACTTTCCCATCCCTCGTCTTAGTAATTTTGTGTATTTCCGCTGCTTCGCCAAATGCGGAAAGTAATGAAAGTAAAAATAAAGCTTACAAAAGAAATGCGAAAAACTTTCAACAGCATCAAAATCATCTTTAAGGCCACTAGAGATGAAGAGAATATGAAGCGAATGTGGGAATGTGCGAATGCAGCAACGACTGGTCAGGCAGACAGTAAAAAGTACAATTATATGACTTTCATAGTTGCTAAGAGGCTAAGGCGGAAAGTTGCAGAAGAATAACGCTCGGCGATGCCAATGAAGAAAAGCAAGAGCAGTCTATTCCCAAAAGGAATGGATATTCGCCGCTTGCCATTATGAACAATAAAGCAAATAGCTTCACCGATCATACTCTGTTACCTACTTTCGATTAAGGATATAAAATATTACTGAAATATTAAGAATATAATTAAGATAATTGCAAAGATTTTGAGATATTTTCCTCTATAAATTTAAACAATTTAAATAATAAAATAAAATTTATTTAATATCTTAAATTTAAGAATCGATTTTTCGTCGTATTGAAAATCGTTGATTTCCGTAGTTGAAAAATATTTTAATACACAGTATATTATTATTTTGAATACAACGAAAAATTCATTTTTAAATTTAAAATATTAAATAAATTTTATTTTATTATTTTTATATTTTGAGAAAAAAAACAACCACCTAAAACTGCATTTTTCGGGTGACTGCTTTTCTAAAATATATAAAAAATTATGAAATATTTAAAATTAAATTTTTTTTTTATTTAAAATTAAAATTTAAAATTTAAATATTTAAAATTTAAATGATAAAATTTTAATTTTAAATATTTCAAATTTTAAGAAGAAAGAAATTGTGAACATCCCGAAAATATTTTATAGAAGCTTGGCAGAAATTTCATATAAACTGTTCATTTTATACGGGGTATTTTTATAATTTGGATGTCCTTTTGGAAACGAAGAATAAGTTTTTATCTGGGCCCAGCAGTTTAAAACAGAAATTGCCAAAACGTTAGATGATGAACATGAGCCTGATAAAAAAACAAAAAATACAAAAATATATTCAATGTCGGTGCAACATTTTTGATTTTCTTAGTTAAGCAACTAAAGAAATACTCTTAAAAATCAAATTTTTCCAAATAAGCACGAGTGAGGAAATCACCCTAATTATCGACGATGGCATAAATTGCGCAGCTCCCAGCCAAACAGAGATCAGAACAGCAGTATTACGGCTTAAGAACAACAAAGCTGCGGGCGCTGATGGTCTGCCAGCAAGCTGGTGGTGATGAGCTGATAAGCAGCCTGCATCAGCTGCTAAATACGGCTTGGCTTGAGGAAAACATGCCCGATGATTGGAATTTGAGTGTACTGTGTCCTCTCTTTGAAAAAGACGATCCAAGTGATTGTAAAAACCATCGCGATATCAGTCTTTTACCAATTGCCTACAAGGTCCTATCCTGTGTGATATGTGAAAGACTAAAGCCGATTCTAGCTGACCGGATTCGGCCTTATCAATGCGGCTTTCGACTTGGCAAGTCAACAACTTACCAGATATTCAAACTATGGCAAACTTAGGGAAAGGTCCAGGTAACACACATCGACACACCATCTTTTCGTTGATTACAGAGCTATCTTTGATAACCCCATACGGTCAAAACTATATGAGCCCATTGGAATTCCTACGAAGCGTTTTTATAGAATAACGCTGACTGACACGAAATCTTCAGTAAAGATAAGCAAACATCTAAGGGAACCTTTTTATACCAAACGAGAATTTAGGCAGGATAACAGTCTATCGTGCGATCTCTTCAACATACTGACTTTATCAAATTGACTTGCGAGTGGTACAGTGCAATCAAAAGCAGTCGAGATGTGGTGAAAAATTTGCCTCGCTTTAGTCGGTCAACAACGTCTTCAATTGAAGTTAACG
>JAHXMU010000253.1:451450-478510 GCA_019455685.1 Philornis downsi
ATGTCTAATGTCATTAGCTAAATGTAAGTAGACATGGAGCAGGGAATTGATGCCACAATAAAAACATAGACTTCTCCTTCTATCAATTCCTGCATTTGCCAGAATTATTAAAGCTCCATGGAGACAACAAAAGTCCATTTTTTTCCTGCATGGATAGAAAAAAGTTGAAGAACGCTGGAAGACGAAGGACGACACCATCAATGATGGAGGTGGCAATGTTTTCTTTTTTGTTTCACATTTTCACATGAACCGTGGAATATTGGATGGGAGTCAAATGTCATTCACTGCTCGTTAGGCCGTAATAGGGAGTGCTTTTTTGTTTTTGGACTATAATGGGTGGACAGGAAAGTGTATTCAGTTTATCCTGTCGTTGGTAACAAATGAAACGTTTTTAAAATAACTAACTTTTAGTTGAAATGTTTGCAGTGAAGCTATCCGTCTCAAAGTTCCAACCACAATAATAATGCCAGGGATTAGAAAGTGAGCAAATATTTCGCCTTGGTAAACGGAAACGTGAAAGTTTCATTTTAAATCGACTGCACGTGGTGGCAACTGAAAATGTTCCTCGAGCTTCATCCAGAAGACAGCGATGAGAGCCGCATTAGTTGGACTTGAACAACAACCAACCAGATATTAAACAAAGCCGTACAAGCTGCCTAGACGAACACTACAGTGGTCGACCAATTGAGGTGTCTAAGCCAGACACGATAAATAAAATGCACAAAATGGTATTGGATGATCATCGGCTGAAGGTGAGTGAGCTAGCTGCAATGATAGGCATTTCAATGATTCGCATTTTGGCCGAAGATTTGAAGATGATAAAGCTGTGCGCAAGATGGGTGCCGCGTTTGCTTTCAATAGAGCATCGTGAAGAGTGCTTGGAGATGTTTTACCGAAATAAAGCCGAATTTTTGCGTCGATTTATAACCACAAATAAGACATGGCTCCACCACTTCACAACTAAAATAAAAGAATGGTCAAGGCAGTGGACTGGAATGGAAGAATCGTATAAAAAAGACGGGGAAAACGGTTCCATCTACGGGCAGTATCATGGCGTCTGTTTTTTATTGATTATCTTCGGAAAGGAAAAACCATCAACGGCTAATATTATGCTAATTTATTGCAGCATTTAGGGTATGAAATTATGGAAAAAGATCGCATTTGGCGAAAAAGAAAATATTATTTCATCAAGATAATGCTCCAGTTCACACGTCTACTATTTCGATGGCCAAAAATAATGAATTTAAGTTCGAATTGCTTCTTCACTTACTATGTTTGCCAGATTTAGCTTCCTCGGACTATTTTCCTACTATATTCCAATTATATTTCCAGACATGAAAAAATGGCTCGATGGAAAAAGATTTGCTAACAATGAAGACGTGGAGTCTGCAGCAGATGGCTACGAGTACGTTAAGGAACTTAACAGTTCTTACTATAAACAACGTATAGAAGATATTGAATATCGCTGGAAATAGTGTATCAAACTAGAAGGAGATTATGTTGGAAAATAAAGAAAACGTTTCCCAACTTTTTTCTTTGTGAGGTCGACTAGTTTTGGGATCGCTTTCGTATGAATTTCGTACTGGAGTTTTGTGACTTAATTACATTATGGAGAAATGGATATGGCGACAGAGGTGAAGCCATATCCATTTCTTCATAATATAAGTTTTGTGATCACCATTTCCGTTTATCCAAAATCAGTCCACCAATCTCTATCAAGAAAAACACGAGTCCGGCAAATTTTGTCGCTATTATAAAATTGGCGCTGAAACACAGCTAACCGAACTGATATCGAATGATTGCAGCAAACTGCAATATTGCGGTCCTACTCCTACTCCTCCTGGAGTAGGTCCGCAAACGGCCGCTGTTGACCGATTGTAGTACAACATCTGCCCAACACTATGCCTGTGCAATTTCTTCGTTATTCATTTCGACCATTTAAGGAACCGGCCGTTTAAAAAGGAAAACTCTGTTGATGCGTATCTGGTAATAGCACTTAAGACTACTTGCCAGAAATGATACTTTCTTGCCCTCCACCCATCTTGCTGTTGCCATCGCTATTAGTGGTGTTTTGATAAGGCCATACAATTTCTGTAGGAGGACTAGGTTGAAAGGAAGTGTCGACTTGTTGCCTTACGCTTTCGTACCTACAAACCCACACCAACATCCAAACACTCACACACAAACGAACTCGAACTTACACCACTATGAAGATCTTGATGTAAAAATCTGATGATGCAGTAATTTAGGTAAAAACCATTTTTATCTCTTGATGAGCTTCTCTGCAGCGATATGTCTTTGGCCGCAAGTTAATGTCAAATGTTGCTGCGTAAGCATTGGCCCGAAAATTGATTAAGTTTTCAGTCCAAAGACGGCAAAAAAAAGAGGAACGCACAAGACAAGAAAAAGCCTCAGGTGTTGAAAGCATTTTCACTTTGTATGCGGAAGAAGATTTTAGTATTTCGTACTGTAATAACAGCAAAAGTTATCCCACAGCATTTCTTGTTGAATGCCATGTAATGTGTAGGTCGTTCTCTAGCAAATATCATCGTCATCGCAATCATCATCACTATCATCGGCAACAGCAGCACCAACAGCAGTAGCAGTTGGCCAGCTTACGCTTTGTGGGCCGGTCATGACAATCTTTAGTTACGTACATATGAAGTCAACACTGTCCTTGGTAATGAACTGCTAAAGTGAACTGGGCGACTGTAGAAAACCAATAAACATTTTGTATAAATAAACCTTTTTTCCAATACATTGAACTTGCAATCCCATGAATGAAATCACACAAATACGAGTACATGCCCGTCTGTAAATGTCCCTGGAGCACTCGAAGACCATTTGGAAGATAGTGGCGAGGACTCCAGACCAACTGGCTACACTTAATAAAGCCACTAAAACAAATAAAATGAGAAGGCAATTTATAGCAGACTTCTTGCTACAAGTGTGTAAGATTGTATGTACGTATGTGCATTAGGGTGGCAATTAAATGCATGGAGAGAACACAAAAAAGTTGCTAGAATTTTATAGATTTCGAGGTTCGAGGATTTCTGACAGCGAAAAGAGGACAGGAATCAGTTGTGATGAAATTAGATCAAAGGTCTTAAAAATTTCTATGATAATAATTGAGAACTCCACATTTTCCTTTGAATTTGAACGAAAATGATGAAAATAAAGTATACTAGTTTCATGTAGTTATTGATTGGATTTGGCGAAAAAAGAGACAAAAACAAATTATTTCAATTTTTGTCCAAATTTGAAATAATAAAAACATAGATATCCGATCATTCAAATGTTTGTGAGGGAATTAGGAGAACTGAAAAAATGGCAATAAACTGACAGTTATCATGGTCGGGAATTGGCTATAAAAATGCATATGAAAAATCCATGAGATTTTTTGATGAAACTATCAGGAAACAGTTTTTATTTCAATCAAATATAAGCAAACAGCAGCATTAAATAATACTAATTAATACTTTGCAACAGCGGGCGAAAATTCTCAATTATCTCGTAAAGCAACCAATCCATTAGGTCACGATGACGTTAGAGAAAATTTTTAATTTGGCGGGCATCTAAAAATCCTAATTGGAGTTATATTTTGTCATAGTCATTATAAAGTCCTACTATTTGTGTTATCTATTAAGTAGTTTCAAAATCGCCGGTCTGGCAGAGCTGTCAGCTGTTTGACTGGGAATCAGGTATTTTATGTTGCTCCCCTATGGTCAAACTCTTAATTCGAACCTGTAGTGTGAGCAGTTGGATCATTTGAAGGAAGCATTCGCGATTAGTTTTAGTCAAGAGGAGAGGAATTATGTTCAATCAGGATAATACTAGTCCGCACGCATCAAAAATGGCTCACGAGAAGATTCGGGAGCTTTTTATAGTCTCGACTTGCTACAACGTTATTAACACTTAGTGGTTGCCATTTATGGCAAAGTACTAATTATCCATTTAGTGTCTTTAAAACTGCCGGTCTGGCAAGGCTGTCAGCTGTTAAATACCTGTCATCTGCAGTGTTATTTATTTACTGAAAGATTTGCAATTTATAAGTATGGATCGTATAATCTTCGGTAAAAATGGTTAAATCTTACTACAAAAGTGGTGATTCAAATGTGGGGTTTCCATTGAAAAAAATTTTCGTCAGAGAAGAAGCTCATTTTTCACTCAACAAGCTAAATTGTCACATATGGGGCTCAGAAAATTCACAAATTACTGTGGAAATGCCATTGCATTAGGGAGAAGTGACTATTTGGTGGGCATTATGGTGTGCAGGTGTCATTGCGCTGTATTTTTTCGATAATGATGCTGGAGAAACACTTACCGTCAATTCAGAGCGCGTTGGTCATATTATAACCGACTTTTTTTTGTCCTGCAATTAAAAAATTACGAACTGGACCGTTTCAACAAGACGGTGTCACAAGACACACAACACACCCGCTTTTGGCTTTATTGCATCAGAGCTTTTCAGAAAGCTTAATTTCACGTTTAAATGACACGCAGATAATATTTTCAAATAAAGTCATGTCGTATTGTCATGTTCGTATTTTAAAATTTCAAAGAGTGATTTTTTGCTGCCACCTTAAAGTACATTCGAGTGTGTGCAGTGAAAGAAGTGGATGAGCATGTGAGTGTGTGTGAGATTACAATAGTAATAAAAATATGAGTGTGTGCTATTGAGTGTGGTCGCACGGAAACATCCTTCTAAACCACCCACACAATTGCCAGTTGAGATGATCAATATCTTCGCTTAGAGTTTGAAAAATAAAGTTTCCTGACCTTAAATTGCACCCAATGATTTGGCTTTGGTTTGTGAAGATTAAACTTGACTGTTTTACAAGGGATTGTATGCTGAGCAAAAGACATCTAAATCACCTTCAGTCATAGGAAAGGAGAAGTTCGAAAACGATTCTATTTGAAAGTGTCAAGATTTCATAGAAAATTCTTTAATCTATTTGCTGTCACTTATTTGTTTAGTTATCAAGTTATTCTCCAGAAAGAATGTCTAAGGAAATTTTCAAACGTTGTAACTAAATATCGTTGGATGTGTCAAAGGCTGAAGAGTTTAAAGTAGTAGAGAACAAAGTCCAGGGAGACGCTTAATTTAATAACTAGTGGTATATTTAGAACTTAGCTAAAACTGGCAAATTAATATTACTACTCAGTTCAAGATGATGGTGTTATTTTCTTGTTGAAACTATTTCCTTGCGATTGCACAGGTTACAATTGCTCGGAGTACCTGTTAGTCAGCTATTTTTTCCTAAACGTAGCTCTGATGTGGGCAGTCCATAAAAAACAAGTTCCCTTACGTTTCATGAATGAGACATATGTAGTTGAAAAAGGTCGCATTTGACGAAAAAGAAACTGTTGGTTCATCGTCACAATGCTCGAGTTCACACATCCACTATTGCGATGGCCAAAATTAATGAATAAAAGTTCGAATTGCTTCATCACGCACCTTATTCGCCGGATTTAGTTCCGTCGGACTATTTTCTATTTCTATTTAAATAAAGAGGTGGAGTCTACGGTTAAAGGTTATTTCAAAGAATTTTGACAATTCGAACTATAGGCAGGGTATAGAAACTATGGAATATGGTTGGTAAAACTATATCAAGCTAAAAAGAGACTATGTTGAAAAATGAAGAAACTGTTTCCCAACTTCTTTGTGCTTTTTTGTAAGGTCGGCAAGTTTTGGAGCCGACCTCGTAGCAAGCTGTATTCAGGGTTAAACCTGCGGTCATCCGAACGATAGTTGCATGTACTAAACATCGCGTTAGGATTGGTCATACAGATCGTTCGTCGATAGTTTTGCTCCGATTAAAATACATTTCTGTGATGAACATGCATATCAAAATGGCTCAGATTTCGATACGGTATCAGTGGTTAAGTTATTCAGTGCCTACTCAAAGAAAGAGGCTAATATTAGCAAGAAACCCCTCAGGAATTTTGTCTATCTTGCTAGCTACTCAGCCATGCTCACATTCCCTTTAGCTTTTCGAATACCCGTCCTTTAAAATTATATAAGCAAGTTTATTTAGTTTAGACTGAGCTTTCCTCATGTTGCTCCTAAATTCTGTTGATTTTGGCCATAGTGGAGCATAACAGATGATTATACTGCGGACCAAACCAGGCAGCAGTTCTTCTTACTTGCTGCCTCTTATATTGGCCATTATTGGTTTTCGTAAGATTTTTCAACCTTTGTCTCCACTTACCCCTTATATGTCTTGAATGATAACAAGTTGTCTATCTTCACATTTCAGACTATCCTTTCTCTAAATCGAATATCCCCCAATAGTCAAGATAACATATTTCTTAACTTTTCGACTGGTGATAAGTACAGCCTCTGCCCTATGTTCGGCTAGTTTCCATCCTATTGACATCAGCCAGAATCTAACCATATCATTTGCAAAGTTATCGTTCCAATATATATTTTACATAAATTACCAAGAATTTGTCCTCCGTAAATCCAATCATTTAAACATTCATCGGAATATATTTAGGGACGATTTTTGCCGATTTTTTGACGACTTAATGTTGAAAGAATCTGAATGTGAGACTTTTCTTTTATTTCGTTCAAAACAACACACAAAAACACTTTTAACAATTAGCGATTTTCAAAAATTTTTAGAACAGAAAAAGTTGGGAAGATATAAGACCATTGCTGGATAGGTAGAGTAGTAAAACAACGACTTAGTTTCTATATCTACCAGTTATATTACGCCAAAGGATTTTCTTAAGAACAGATCTTTGCGGCTCACCATATCCGTGTCGGGTACGAGCAAGCCATTCCGTAGACAGCCCTTTATTATACTATTTTATATAGTATTTTAAAGTTCCAAAGACCACTCACAATTTCTTGCCAATTAGCAGTATTCATAGCATTTTTTTACACCCAACGTTACGACTTAACTTATTGCTTCTATTGTCGACATGCATCATTTAAATCCACATTGGCTATCGGACAGACCTCCCTCGGTTTCAATACTTGTGAATTTTGTGACAATGCCGTATATTGGTCCAGTCTCCTGTAGAATATACTCTCCAATAGCTTTCCGCATGTATCTGTTATAGGATGATGGGTTATCTGCGTGTCCCTTGACCTTAGGTACAGGGTGGCGCACGAATCGTGTTACAAGCACAATGTCAACGTCAATGGGATATTTAAAGATGTGAAGGAGGTTTTGTTTTATCCAAAACTGCGCCGAAGATGCCTTAGTTTCAACTGCATTTGGTTCCAGCAAGACAGAGCAACTGCACACATAGCCAGACCGATTATGGCGGAGCTCCAAATTCCTAAACTAATTAATATCCAGAAACTCCTTTTTCCGCTGGCCCCCAAGGTCATCTGACCTGACTGCACCAGACTTGCTTATGGGATTATGTCAAGCAAAATGTAAGCAAACTGAAACCAAGGAATTTAGCTGAATTGAAGCAGTTTATTAAAACAATCATTGAGACGGCCCCGACTTTAGTCCTTCAGGCCGCAATGATTAATTTTCTGATCAGGAGTCACACATGCGTGAATGAGCATGGAGACTATTTACTGTCTATCATGTTCAAAACTAATTAACTGGTATAAAATAAAGTTGAATTGAATAAATAAAATAAAATAAAATTGAAAAAATTGAATCTATACAATAAAAAAAATATGAATGAAATACATTGGTCGGAGAAAATTTATTTAAATTTCTTATTGTAGTGAAATTGGTGCGGCTTCAAGTATTTTGCGTATATTAAAACATTTTTAATTTTTCGTAGTTTTACAATTGTCTACTAAAAATTGGGAAAATTTAATTTGATATCGAGAATCTGCAGCAATTTACAGTAAAAGTGTCCTCACCATTTTGTTTAAAAAAATTAACGCATAGTTTAAAATAATTGTTTAACTTTTTAACTGTTTTTTGAAAATTTAATATGATTGTTCAGATTTGGGTTTCAGTTACATCTAGACATCAGAATTTTGAATGAAACAAATTGTCGATGTGTGATAGTTGAAACAACACACCGATTGTAAAGGCATAAATAAACGGCACCCCTGCTTGTTCGTAAATTGAAATTTTCAAAAAATCGGTCTCTCAGCGGTAATCAGCGGAGTTGTCTTTTAGTTACAGTAGTTATGAGCCTTTGATATAAAAACTATCCATAAAATATATGCACTAATTCATGATTATTGAAGGATATCAATCATTAGCTGTATGAGGTTTATGGCAGTATCGGCATTGTCACAAAATTCCAATGTGAATTTGTGGCCTGCAACAGATAATATATTTAGTATAAGTACATAAGCGTAATTTCTCTAAGTGTATATTCTGGAAAAATTGTTAAGACCACTCCTAAAATATTCAACTACCATAAATGAAATCTTTTTCCCTGTTTATCTGTAAACAGGAAGTTTCTAGAATTACATTTACGTTAGTAAGTTATGTTTGTTTCTTTTGCACCGATTATGTAATCTATTGCCATCTATTCTACACCTGTTATGCCAACAAGAACATTTCAGAAATAAGTTTATGTTAAGCAACACCATTCTGTAAATATGTTTGTCTTTATCGCACCGTATCGTACGTAAATATGTGTTCTATCAAATGGATGGATAATAAAATAAAGGGTGGCGCATAAGTAATGTTAACGGCGACTTCACTGAATGCGTTCTTTCGCATCGTTTGGTTTTGACTCGTGAACCAATTGCATCTTACGTGGGAAAAGATGTATCATACGTAAGATTCTTTGCAAAGACCATCTAGATATCTCTAACTGCTGGGATCGTCGCTTGGTGGAAGTTTCGAGGTTTCCCTCAATACTTGCACTCGAGCAATGATCACTTCATTTCGAACTGCACGAGGTCTTCCAGCACGCGGAAGATCACAGACAGCCCCTTGTTGCCCCGAACGTTGAACTAATCGGTAAATTATTGGAGCGCTAGGAGCATTCCGAACTTGAAAAAAATTTCGATAGGATTTGAATAAGCGAATGCTGACTTTCAAAGTAAAATTGAACAACTTTGGTTCTTTGTTCTGTGCTGAGCCTTTCCACCATAAATTTCCAAAGTATTATTTAGTTCATACTGTAAAGAGACGAAAAAAAAGACAAACAAAAAATGCATTCACTGGTAAAATCTTAACGTTGCTTATGCGCCAGCCTATATAATATGGTTTATATTCTTGCCGTCGTAAGTGAATAACTTGATATTAAAATGATTAACTTTAGGGCTAAAGTATGGATTATCCATTTAGTGGTTTCAGAACCGCCGGTCTGGCAATGCCGTCCGCTGTCAAATAACTGTCATCTGAAGTGTTGTTTATATAGTGAAATGTTTGCCATTTACGAGTATAGACCGTTTAATAACCGAAGAACGTGTGGAAAGTGTTAAAACTTACTACAAAAGTGATGATTCAAACGTGGGTTTTCAATCGAACAAAATTTTATTCAGGGGCGAAGCTCATTTCTCACTTGGTGGTTACCTCAACCAGCAAAATTGTCACATATGATGTTCGGAGAACCCAAAAGCGATTGTGGAAAAGCCATAGCATCCGGAAAAAAGTGATTGTTGGGTTTGCATTATGATCTGGGGGCGTCATTGGGCCGCAGTTTTTTCCGAAAATTACCTCTAAAGTGTGAACTGCTGCTACCAATTCACATGCGGTCATTTAAATATTTGTCTTTCATTGTCTTTCATACATAATGGCAAAATTCAAGCGCTATAATGACATAAAAGTTTCATCGAAATCGTAGCTTTAACTAATTTTGAAAACGAAAAGTGGATAACACTAAGTATAGATTATTTACAACACACATAATGAATGTAATTAAAAAACAAACTCTTTTATAATTCCTAAAACTCGTTTGAATTCCTTTGAAAGCACATCCTGACCTCAAAATAATGAATAATAAATTTATCACTTGGGCGTCTTATTTCAATTGGCCCTGTTCTATTTGTAATATAGCAGCAACAACAACTAACAACAACAACATTATTCCATTATCCATTAGAAATACTTAACATTTGGAATTGCTTGTGTCGGGTGGCAGGCACATTAATTACATTGTTAAGGTGTTAACTTCCAGGTACGATTGCATTTGGGAGTATCGCATGATGATAACAGCAAGATTTATGTCTTGTTAACATGATCGAAAACAAATTTATGCACGACTACGATACTAGAATAAACAATATCACATAGATTAACCGTATAACCGTGTACATGTACATGTACGAATACATATACATGAGGTAAATGGAGTAATAAATGTGTGGTACACATACATATGTATGTATGTACCATGCAAGTACATGTAACACGATATACATATGCATGTATGTTAACATTCGTGTAAGTGTGAATGTGAACTGAATAATATATTGCATTTTTCATGAGTGGAGGTGAGATGTTTCTCATTTTCTCAATTTAACAGTCCAAAAAACAAAAAAAAAAAAAAAAACGAATGTAAACTCCTCTCTCCTTACATTACCTTCAGTGTGGTGGGTGGAATATGAAAATTGCCCTGCATTCGAGCTGAGTTGGAGAAGGGACAGTGACGAAGGGTTTGTTTGGCTGCCAGAATTGCTTTAATTAAACCATTTTACATTCAGCCAGCCAAAGGTTAATGTCATTTGTTGTTATTGTTGTCGCCGCTGGAGTCTTTGTTGTTGCAATAGCTGTTCTTGTTGCTGTTATTGTTTACTTGTCAATAAAAGTGAATGCATCGACATTGTCATTAACATAAAAATAAAATGCATCGCATTTACACGCATATTGAAATGAACAAAAGACCAAACACCAGAACACCAGAGTTCTTCTATTGACATAAAAGCTTTAATACGCACACACTCGATAGGGTTGCACTTTATGCGGTTTCAAGAAATTCAGAAATCTGCTAAAAGAAAAAACACTCAGCTTATATTCGGTTATGAGCATTTCAGAGATATGACTATAAAATGGAAATGGAAGAAAAATTTATATTCCACAATAATGCGTTCACACATATTATCACACATATTCTGTGCTTTTCGGCGAAAATGTAGGATCATTTCCCATACATTTGAAAATACCGACAAGTGTGAAAAACTGTTCACAAAATTGTGCTAAAATATTAGGGGCGCAACTAACATCCCACTGTTTGCCAATAGATGACGCCAGTTGTAATTGTTAGCCATTTCTGCCATAAGCTAAACATCGTGGGTCAAGCTTAGGTTTATGGTAAACATACCGCCTCTACACAATGATGATTTTCTTTTGACGCCATATTTGACGCCATAATTTTGTGCCAAATAATCGCCATATGCGCAAAGTATTGATTATCTTTTTCCAATCGAAAAAAAAACGGCGGCTGAAGCTCATCAAGAGCTTCAAAATGTTTACGGAGATGCTACGTTAAGTGAAGCAACCTCTCGAGATTAGTTCTGTCGCTTTAAAGACAACAATTTTGTTGTTGGCGATCGTTTGCGTAAAGCAAGACGAAAATCCTTCGAAAACACTGAATTGACGGCTTGATGGAGATCCGAGTCAAACGCAGGTAGAGCTTACTTCAGTATTAGGAGTTACCCGCCAAGCCATTTCGAAGCGATTGCATGCATTGGGAATGATTCAAAAGGAAGGAACTTGGGTTCCTTATGAGTTGAAGCCAAGGGATGTTGAGCGTCGTTTTTCGCCTGTGAAGAACTGCTTCAGCGACAAAAAAGGAAGAGGTTTCTTCATAGTATTGTAATGTGTGATGAAAAACGGATTCATTATAGCAATCCAAAGAAAAGAAAGTCACGGAGGCTGGCCGGTTATGCTTCTACGTCGTCACCTTGACCGAATATTCAATCAGCAAAGATTATAATCTGTATTTGGTGGGACTAAGTCGGTGTTATTTATTACGAGGTGCTGAAACCAAGCAAAACTAACTGGGGATTGATATCGACTTCAATTAATGCGGTTGAGCCGAGCTCTGCGCAGGAAACGCCTACAATAGGTGGTGAGCCACGAGAAAGTGATTCTTCAGCATAACAACGTTCGGCCTCACGTGGTCAATGTCATTAACATCTACCTGGAAACGCTAAAATGGGAAGTCTTACCCCATCCGCCATATTCTACAGATATTGCGCCGCCCGATTATTACTTGATCCGTTCGATGGCAAACGGCCTGATTGGCCAGCAGTTCCACTCATATGACGACATCAATGAATGGCTAGATTCCTGAATAGTCTCAGAAGATGGGCAGTTTTACAGTGACGGAATCCGAGCTTTGCAAGGAAGATGGAAATAAGAAGTAGCTACCGATGGGAAATACTTCCAGTTAATTATTTGTCAACATGTTTTTCTACTGAAGTTGCATTTTTATAAAAAAGAAATCCACTGCGTAATTGCTCAACTGAATGTTTGTAATCTATGAGGAATATAAAAAACAAGCAAAGGCATTTTAAATACATACAAATATCATATGTGAGGGATATCTTGAAAATGCCGTAATCCCCACTTTTGTAGTCAAAGTATTAAATGCCTATAAATTCATATACCTCATTCCATTTCTATTTTATACGTAAATGCCAGGGAGGACATGGTTTTGACTTCAACCATTTAATTAGGATTAATTAAGTGCGACGGCATCATGTATGCTTTCCTTTTTACCCCCTTAATTTTCAAATAACTTTTACTGTCGCGAATGTACACTTCTAAAATCATGATTTTATTTTTGCTCCAGTGGATGGTAGCATTTTTCCCTTCTTCTTCTCCATTTCATCGCTTGAAAGTAAGAATTTCAAAACTTATGCAGTAAATGGATTGCGTGTAATTTTGTTGATTTCAGCTTCCGGTTTAGCGGTAGGTGAGTTTTGTTTTTGTTTGAAATGTAAGACAATACTTTTGTATCGTGAGCCTACACTGGAAAGGGAAATGCGAGTTTTTAACTCTAAACTTTTGTTATAGCAGATAGTGTCGTGGTCGTCATCTTCCTCGGCGTTTTATCAATTAAAAATATGGCTTGGAAGTATCCCACACCCACTACATATCACTAATTTAAACATCTTTCCTTTATCTGTTTGTAGTAGATGATGGTCTATTTCTTCCTTGTTGTACAAGGTTGCAAAAGAACATAGGTACGCCGTCACGTGACTTTAGTTTCAGACATTTGTTGTGCTTTTCTCTTCTCTCTTCCTTGATTTATAGTCTAAAATTAAAGATTATATTACATCTCTTATATCGAGCTCATATGATGCACTGCATTCATCCCCTTATTCTGGGTGATAAAAACATATTCGTCTCATTTTTCATCATTATATGCACCAAAAGTTTGTACAGGGTGGCACACGAATCATGATATAGTGTAACATTAACTGTGCCAATGCGAACCGTCATTTAAAGACGTTGATACAATTTTTTTACCCAGACGCATCCGTTTCGATAGAATTTGATTCCAGCAATATAGAGCAACTGCACACATAGCCAGGTTAGGTTAGGTTAGGTCAGTGTGGCAGTCTGAGTAGACAGACTCACTTAGACTGTATAGTCCATTGTGATTCCACGGAAACTAGAGATATGAATGTCCGCAGTTTCCCCCTTTGAACCATCCAGAGCGCCCCAAAAAGCTCTTAACTCGGATAATATCTACATGGTCCAGATCTCCTAGCTCCTTAAAGAAATAAGAGCCCAGTGTTTAATGCCCGCCTATTCAACGCGGCGGGGCAATTGCAGAGGAGGTGTTCAATCTCACTGCATGTCTTCCAATCAGACATTGTCCCGTCATGACGGATACAAGTAATGAACGTCGGGTCTTGATAGCAACAGCAGTGTGTATGAACGCTTGAAATCTAGGCGAGGCCACATCTGTCTGGATTGATTACAGTACCGGGCAGACGCCCACCTACCATTTGTTGCTAAGTATGCCCCATCTCGCAGTAGGAGTCGCTAGAGGCATGCCACACGGACTCGGCCAACTCGGCTTGAGTCTGTAAAGTTATTCCCAGTCTTGCCAACTCGTCTAATGTGGAATGCTGAGCCATCTCATTAAGAGATCTGCGGCATTTCACGGTTGATATTGAGTTCAGCAAGACAGAATCCAGGGAATGCCAGCTAGACTGTGAGAGAATATGTTAATCCTCACCGTGGTGAGGACGTCATTTCTCAGCTATTCTGCCAGTTCCTTAATGGCCAAAATTTCGGCCTGATAAACACTGCAGTGATCAGGTAGTCGTCTTGCTATACTTAGCCCTAGGTCTTTGGAGTAAGACATAGCCAGATCGATTATGGCGGAGCTCCAACGAAAATTTTCAAACAAATTAATATCCAGAAACTGCACTTTCCGTTGGCCCCCAAAGTCACCTAACCTAGCTGCAGCAGATTTTTTTTCATGGGCTTATGCCAAGCAAGTGGTGTACGAAATGAAACCAAGGAATTTGACCGAATTAAAGCAGTCCATTGAAACAATAGTTGGGGAGATCCAGACTTTAAACCTTCAGGGTTAGGTGTAGCGTATGCGTGAATGAACATGGCGGTCATTTACGGTCCATCACCTTCAAAACTAATTAATTATATAAAATAAAATTGAATTTTCTATACAATAAAAAAAATATGAATGAAATCCATTGATTAAAAAAGGTTATTTGAATTTCTTATTGTAGTGCAATTAGTGCGCCACCCTGTATTTCGTAATATTTCTTTTCTGAGAGAAGAGTTTGTTATGGAGGTAGGTACTGTGTTCAGGGGTTTTATTTCATATTTTATCCTTTAAAAGTACGAGTACCGCAAAATTTCTTGGTATTGCCAGCCCACCCTATAATTTCAGGATTCTAAATGCATACAATTATATTTTGGAATAGGATACAATTTGTGTCCCTTTCATCCTTGTTCTCCCCTTAGAGGTACAAATTTCGAAAACTGCATCTTGCTAGTCGTGAGGCCGCCGAAGGCATCACGATTTTATCGTCAGACATTTTCTTTGAAGCATTTCCTGTCCTCTTTCTGCCCTTGTTCGCTCCAAAAAGTACGAAGTAAGATGGATATGCATCATCTTCATTATCTTAAATTAAGACATTTATGCCAGTATTGCCTCTTTTTACCTGTTTTTGCATATAAAAATACTAATTGCGAACCGACTCCGAAGAACACAAAGAGTTTGTAATGATTTTTATCGGGTTGCCTGTGGCAAATCTCAACTAGTTGCTTTGAAAAGGGCTGAATGATTACCAGGAAAAGTAATCGAAAGTTGCTGGACAAGTGCGTGTCGATTCGTTTGAAACAAACAATTTGAAGCTACCAATTTGTTTTGTTTGTAATCGATTAAATCTAGCAGCAAGGACATTAATAATATTCACAGAAAACAGAACAAATCAAAATTGAGCCACTTTTGATGTTAATAATTTATTTTAAAACTGTGTTTATTGTAGAACCGCTTTTTAAGCTTTATAATAGTTAATAAATCATAATATTGGAAAAAAATTCTTTCTGTATTTTTATTTAATTTCTTATGAAAACTAAATTTTCAGTAAAATTTTGATCGGCAAGGAAATCATTTTGAATTAATCGACTAATAGACTTTTGGTACAAAAAAAATTGAAACCGAGCTTTGTGTTACTAAAGTTATCTTTAATTTTTGACTTTCAGATGCCAGATTTTGTTGCCAGATATGCTTAATAAAGTTTTTAGTAAAATATAAAAGATTTCTTAGTTGTAAGAGATTACTTTTCAAAACTGATCAACAAGTTTTCGATGTTTTGTTGTAAAATATTAATTTTCAGAACTGATCACCAAGTTTCCGATATTTTGTTGTAAGATATTAATTTTCAAAAGTGATCACCAAGCTTCCGATATTTTCAACAATGATATCGATAGTATTTTCATCAACATTTCCGGTTCAACATTGCAAAGACAAACGTCTGTTGCTCAATGCAGTTTTTAATTATAAGTTTTTAATTTTGGATTTCTATATGTCTATCAATTTGTACGGTTGGCCCCCGAATGAGTGTAGAAAAGGAGTCTATTTTCATTATCGGTCTTAACTTTATCTAATATTTGATTTGTGCTAAATTTAATTGAGTTTAATGGAATTAATAGAAATAGATAAATCAAAGAATATATGGAATAAGTCGGTCATATTTATAAGATATATAACAAAGAACGTAATTAGTAGTTATATTTTTTTCTATAATTATCGTCATTTATAAAGCAATACAAGGGAGTTTGTGTGGAAGTACTAGAAGATTTGAATCTATATAATTGATTTTTAATATTACATTTTGTCGCATGCTGAGTCATACCTATATTCGTTATATGGTGAATTTATAACCAATATTAATTATATTTACTGGAGAAATTGATTTTATTTTAACAGACGTAAATTGCAAATTCTATGCCGAAAAATCGAGAAATCAACTTTCCATATATCGTATAGGAAGAAGTCGAAAAATCAACTTTGCACATCAACTACGAGTGTAATACTCTATTCTTCAATATTTTATATCCTAGAAAAGTATTTGTCCATACACGAACTTAATCGAGTTTTGAAATAATGGACGTATCCAGTGTTTTTCACACAGTTACACCATTTATTCATTATTTAGAAGGTATTTAGAGGGTAGTTAATGGATATCAAAAGGGGCAACCCCAAATTTACATATGCATAAAAATATTTATTTCATTCCAAAAAAGGTCATGGTCGATATACATTTTTAGCACGTCCACTTATAAGACGATGATTCGGTATATCGTCAAGACCATGGACGATCAGAAAAAAATTGTTCCATAGCAAAAGACTTGCTCATACAAGGTCCAAATCCAACTTTAGAAATATTTCCTTTTCACAATTTTTCAAAGCCGATGCATTTTGTATGTGAAAAAGCAGTTTTTGATAAGCCCACTTATGTGATTATGAGTTCACAATATTACGGAATGCTGGTGGCAGGAATACAGAAGCTTCGCCCCAGCAGAGCTAATGGCATCTGCCCAAGTTTACGCCTATCTAACTTACCACACAGACTGTCCAAAAATGTCTCTAATTACACTAGCCAACAAGGTTTTGGACTAAAGCAATTTGGTGGGCTTAATTCAAATCTGCAATTGGTTTTTCCCTATCACGTAAAGTTTTCGAGATACAAAACAAAATGCTATTATTCGTTTTTACATAAAAAATCATTAGTTTATTTAAAAATACATGAAGTTTCAAAAGTGAATGGCGTTATTTGAACGTTGTTTGTATTTTGTTTTTTCGATTTTATGTATTGGAATCCAGCAATAGTCTCCCAGCATGCTTTTGTCCCAAAATCCTTGATAATTTCTTTAAATTTTCATTAAACCTTGGTGAGCATGCTCCGCTTGTTCGTCGCTGACCGCACCTAGATTTTGTGGAAAAAAATCTAAATGCAAATGAAGAAAACGCATTTTGAGTGACACTCGCGCACCTAATTCGTGATAATTTTTCAATAATTCGGCAACAATTTGTCTGTGGTCTTCACTCTTATTATTTCCAAGAAAATTGTTCTTGAAAGATTTCCAGGCTGCATATTCTTTCTCCAATAAATATTGTGGAAAATTGTCTTCATTCAATAGCTTCCTGATCTGAGGGCCAACAAATATGCCTTCTATAATTTTAGCATATGAAATTTTATGAAAAACCACTAACAAATATTTAAATGCTGCACCATCTTTGTCCAGAGTCTTGACAAAGTTCTTAAAAAGGCCCAATTTTATGAGCAGCGGCGAAAGAAGAACGTAATTTGGATCATTAATGGTTTATTTGAAATGTTTTGTTTCACTGGTGAATACTCAGTTCTTTTTGGCCACTCTGTTCTGACGTAATGATGACATGTAGCGCGACTACCCCATAGACAAAGGAAACAACAATATTTTGTGAAATCTCCTTGCATACCAGTCAATAAACCAATGATCTGAAACAGATTAATTTACAAGGAAATTTAAATCCCTCAACTTAAGGTCACCACAGATCTTCCATTTATTATCGTTGTATTTGAGCAATGTCAAAATTTCAATCATTCATTTAAACTGTACTTAGACCCATTAATAAATAATCTACATTCAGTTTAGTCATATGGCTGGTTCATTTTATGAAATAAATCATCAACATCAGTAGATTATAGAATATAGAATAGAGTGTTTCCTTTCAAAATATGCAGACAATTCCAAACCTCTATCAATAGATTGTTACTTTTGTCCCAACTGTAAGAAGTTTCTACTGCTGCATGCGTGAAGCTATTGAAAATCCCGAATTGGATCATTCAGCTCAGTTTGAGTCACTAAGTGGCGTTCATCAGCAGCCTGATATAAACTACCAATGCTGGTGAGAGATGTTTCGGACTCACTGCCCGTACCACTGAGTAGCACTGTGCTATTCTTCCATATTTGCTACCAAACTCTAACTGATACTTGACGATTGTAAGAAAATTAAGACAAACGCAGAGTGAAAGAGAAAATCCTTGATAATATAAATAAATTCAAAACAACAATTGTAGTTATTAAGTGAATAAAATAATATACTTTCCATTGGATGTATTGGACTTGAATCAAATAAACAGTATCCAGAAGACTTAGTAAATACTAGACAAATTTTTTGCAACATTTACGGACTACAGAAGTTTAAAATTTGTATAAACCTCCAAGTTCATACTTACTTTGAAGTTTAATGAATTAATTTTGTATTTAATGGAAATATGAAATTTAAGTATTATAAAAGATAACGCTTTTATTTAAGTTATCTAAAACTAATCTAAGTAATTATCGATAAATATCAAAATGATTATTGTGAAT
Organism: Philornis downsi; assembly: GCA_019455685.1. Classification (NCBI taxonomy): domain Eukaryota; kingdom Metazoa; phylum Arthropoda; class Insecta; order Diptera; family Muscidae; genus Philornis; species Philornis downsi. The sequence goes on from JAHXMU010000253.1 coordinate 470,188, forward strand.
AGTTTACTGTAAGCTGAAGAAAATATGAAAAAAGGAAAATGGAACATCCAATGTTAACAGCCAAGTTGATGATTCAAAATCAGTTACTTTTGCAGCATAACTCGCACGGTGCGCATCTCAATGTCAAACAATAAATATATTGAATTAACTCTAATTCTAATTTGCATTTCTTTCTATCTCTCCCTCTGTTTATATATTTTATATATATTAAATCTTAAATTTAATTGTATAATTTCTCAACTATGACAAATTATGCAATTATTCTAAACCCACCAATTCTTTAGCCCAGAACTTACTGCCCGGCACGGAAGAATTGGCCCTCAATTAATCAGCTGCAAACCAATCCCACATACACTATCTCTCCACTAAGTTGTATCACAACACCGCCAAAGATTAAATATGGATTAATCTGTTATCAAAACCAGTACATGGTCCTTCGAGCCGGATTTGAACCAGCGACCTATGGATCTACAGTCCACTGCTCCACGTGGGTAGGCGGGTGTTTCCTAGGATGGTTTGTACCGCTTACTTCTAAAACGCAGGCCTCTCTACCCGATCCTGTAATTAAGCAAGAAAGAGTATGATGCTTGCGTACAAAAACAAAGTAGTGTGGCCTTGTGCCAGGCGCCCTAGGAAAAGGTGGATTATGTCTTGGGATTCACCTATAATATGATATCATACTGATCTTGGAACTCGTTTTTCGAAAACCAAGTAAAGGGGAGAGTCATAGCTAAACAAGACACATCCTGGCAACAGGTGCGGACATAGAGAAGCCGTCGGGAGGTATCAGAATATTTATCTTTTCCGTTAATAGAGTTGTATGACCAGAGAGATCTGGTTAATGAACTATGATTGGAGCATGGTGTGCTTTGCTGTGTTGACATTCTCTTCTGGGGTATTGAAAATCTATGCCGTAGATTATGGATTACCAGTTCCATGCGAGGTATGATAAAACAAAACTGGAGTAGCTTGTCTGCGAAACCCAGGCCAGAGGGTTCTTCTCTTCTGGTAGCACGGGTGACCAGGGGCCCAAGGAACATTGTTCCTTCCTGGTCAATGGTGTTGGACGCCTAGTGGGAGCATCGTGCTGGCTGTGGTTGCCCGAACAAGTGTTTTCAGTGCTTTTGCGTTGCTTCAATTCGCGTTGCTGAAGGAAGGCATTAGCTTAGAAAACACTGTTCATGTCTATCCGAGGTCTTCCTAGATACCTCAACTCCTACCTGGGAGGTAGCTCACTTCATAACAAGTGACTACAAAGGTACATACTTTGGCCGAGTGAGGGAGTGGGACCTGGGGAAGCTTTTTCAAGGGACCTACTTCCAATCTCTGGTAGTTTGGCTAATCCTTCGGGATTAGTTTGAGTACCCCAAAGGGGCCCTTGCTGTCGCTAGAAGAAAGAAAGAACACATAACCAAAAAAGAAAAGTAAATGATGGAAAACAGCACCTGTGTAGTGGCACACCATGGGTAAGGCTTTCACAGTGAGACTCATGTAAAACCTTCACATCAGTCCACCGCTCCACAGTTCTAAGCTATTGTAAGGATTTTTTTTTTTTTTTAATTTCGCGAAATACTCTGTTATTATATGTAAAATATGAGTTGTGTTCAAAAAATAAGGCAAATTTTCAAAGTTTCAAGTTGTTATTATTATTTCAATTTTCAAAGTCTATCAAATTTTAAAAATAATTATTTCTCGTTACAGTATAAACAGAATATTGCATCAATAGCTGCAAAATGAACTGCCACCCTAATACATACGTACATATAACGTCCCAACATCTGTGTGCAGCATATGTTCATATGATACACATTACACGTGCATTTACCACTACAAATGAATCCAATGTCTTTGCTAGGATTTCCTTTAATAAAGTGCACGTTATTAAATGAACGGCAACGGGATAAATCTACGCTATTTACAGTGCAGTTTAATAGTTTTGGATAACGACTCTTTTGAAAATTCTTTGTTTAAAATTGTTGTACGAAAATTTAAATAGAAATTCTAGATGATGTCACTCATTGGTGGCGAACTAAGACCTCAACTATCAAGCTATAATTAGCAAATTGAACTACCAAACTCATTTTACACATATGATAGGTAGCAAAAAGTTTAGACCACCCAGTTAAGAGTAATTTTACCTAAACTGAAGTTTAACAAAATAACTCGACGAGTTTAATTTCAGCAGTTTTCTAGCAATTTGTGGATCAGAAACAGGCGAGTATTATAAAGGTTTTACAATACTTTGACCATGCAAACTATAATATAATATAAAATGAAATTTCGTAGCCAATAATGGAACGCAGCACTAATTTTGAAATAGAATCGGTTATTCTTTCGTCAACTGTTTGCATTCAGTGCTGGAAATAGCTTGCTCTTTTATGGTTGAACTTTGTCTATGGACAGGGAAACATTTTCCGAAATAAATTTAAATAAAAAAAAAAATAATCATTAATGTAATGAATCATAGCTTATGATGATATATTTTTTATGAAATTTTGTGAAATTCTTTTATTCGAAAATGAAGCATTTACAGATTCATTTACGGAATTATTTTCATCTTTCTTTCAAGAATTACTAAAAAATTTCTAAAGGTAACAACTAGAGGATAAAGTTTGTTGCTCAATATACTTCATCAGAAGTTGTTAGAGACATCAATTCTTTATTTTCTTTATTTTGTAGAGTTTTAGTATCCTTTCAACATAAATTAAAAAGGCAACAATGGATGTACTTAGATTAAAGTGCTGTTAAAGACAAGAATTATCTGTCTTTTATTTCATGTGGACTGGACTTTCAACGTAACTTAAAAAGGCAATAACGGATATTCTTGGACTTCATTAGTATCCGCTGTCCAAAGATCGTTGTCGGGCCAAAGTATTCTACAAATGCGTTGTGAAGATTAACGGAGATAAGACATCTTCACCTTTTATTTGGATATGTCCTTCAATGAACACAACAAATTATCTATTTTATGTTAGAAACTGTTTCTTCTAATTTATGTTCTGTTAATTTTATTAAAATGCTGTTAACTTTTACAAATTTCAACCACCAAAATCTATCTTTCTATTTCCAGTGTATTTGATGTTCATACTAATTTGGTATTCGCCTGACCACACCAAAATAGTGCTATCAATTTTTCGGTTTCAAAGGTAAAATTATATAAAACACTTTATGTGCAATGATGAAACTCTTATATCCATTATTGTGCTCGAACTTTGCTATTCATTATGTACGAAATACAATGTGGATCATTTTTCAGTTTCTTCCAGCATCATTTTCGAAAAAATACGGCCCAATGACACAGTAGTGCCCACCAAGCAGTCAATTTTTCCGGATCCAATGGCTTTGCAACAACCACCTCTGAGTTCTTCAAACCACATAGACGAGAATTTTCCTTGTTGACGAGTAAGAAATGAGCATCATCGTTGAAGAAAATTTTGTTTGATTGAAAGCTCACGTTTGAATCGCCACTTTGCAGTAAGTTTTAACAATTTTTAAGCGTTCTTCCGTTTGTTCCACACACGATCCACATTCACTAAACAAATAACACTTCAGATGACAGGTATTTAACAGCTGACAGCCATGTAACTCGCTAAAACTTCTTGGCATGACTGTCTAACTCACACATCGATCCAAGCTTTAGTAGTTTATTTGGTGTTTATTACAAAATTGTTCTTATTTCTATTCTAAAACTATATCAGAATGGCTAATTCCTTATAAAAGCACTCTTCAAATATTTTGCGGATAAATCCAAATGCCGTTTAAGGAGCGGAGTTTTAGGAGTTTTATTTATAATCTTTTGTGCTCTCTCTCTCCATTGCTTTATCAAGATTTCAAATTAAAATCTACTCCTTAAGCGATATTTGATGTTATCCACAATATATTTGAAGAGTGTTTTTTTTTTTATAAGAAATTATACATTTTGATTCAGTTGAGAGCAAAACTTAAAGAACGTATCGAAATTTAAAAGCGAGTGTTCCCACCTTGAAAAATTTCCAGTAAAATTCATTATGAAATAAATTTGTAGTACATTTTAACAGAACAAATTTTGGGTGGTTTTGTAAACGAAGATGAAAAAGGACTCTCTTTCATTTACAAACATTAACCCTTTTTAGATCTTACTGATATCAGACGTAGCATAATGATTATTAAACGCGACATTGTGCAGATGAAAGTATGTTGCTTTAAACGACAGTCACTTCTATGTATCCGAAGACCACTTAGAATAATCGAAAAGTCTGTAGATCCACAGGTCGCTGCTTCAAATCCGGCTCGAGGGACCATGTATTGGTTTGATAAGAGATTAATCCAGGTTTAACTATTCTCAAATCAACGTTCGGAATCAGTTGTTAAGCTTTAGATCCTGTTTAATGAGTCTTAAAATGGAATACACGTAAGCTCTCCATTGACCTATCCATGTGTTGAAATGAAATTTGGTTCTTTTGTGATCCCAAGAAATACTTTTACTAGGACTTTCAATTTACTTCGGAAAATGTTAGGCAGGATTATTAAAATTTTGTCAGAAATAAGAAAAAAAGTATGCGTACACAGACCAATTAGAATTTTGGAGGTCTGGCAATGCTTACCTAAAACAGTAATATCTCCCCCAAACCAATTGAGGTGTTCGCGCCAGACGTGGTTATGACAATCCACAAAATTGAATTGGATGATCGTCGGCTGAAGGTGCGTGAGTTACCTAAAATTATAGGTATTTCAAAAAGTGCTATATATCGTATAATGGTCGAAGATTTGAAGATGAGAAAGCTGTGCACAAGATGGGTGCCGCGCTTGCTATCAATAGAGCAAAAACAGCGCAGTGAAGATATTTCAGTAGAGTGCTTGCTGATATTTCACTGCAATAAAGTCGAATTTTTGCGTCGAATTATAACCATTAATGAGACATGGGTCCACCACTTCATACCTGAGACAAATGAACGGTCAAAGCAGTAGACTTGAATGAAAGAATCGTGTTCAAAGAAGGCAAAGATGGTTCTATCTAAAGGCAAGGTTGTGGTGCCTGCTTTTTGGGATGCGCATGGAATTAAATTCATTGATTATCTTTAGAAAGTAAAAATCGTCAACGCTGAATATTATGCTAATATATTGAACCGTTTAGGTAATAGAATTAAGCCCACTTTTGGGAAAAAAAGAAATTGTCGTTTCATCAAGACAATGCTCCAGTTCACATATCCACTATTGCGATGGCCAAAATTAATGAATTAAAGTTCAAATCGCTTTATCACGCACCTTATTTGCCAGATTTAGCTCGCTCGGACTATTTTCTATTTTCAAAAAATGGTTTGGGGGGTGAAAGTCAGCAGTTAATGGCTATTTTAAGCAGCTTGACAGTTCTTACTATAAACAATATAGAGAAGCCATTAAATATTGTTTAACTTTTTTTGTCTTTTATGTTAATTTGTTGAAGATCGCTCTCGTAGTATTTTAAATGCGCCTAATTAGTTTCAATTCGATCACTTGGCTTCTTGACGTACTCCAATTGTATTGAGGTATCTCTATAACCGAAGAGGTATCTGAAAATGCCGAATACACATTTTGTGTTGATTTGATTATTATGTAGACGGTATACCAGAATTAGTTTCAAATATAGGACCAGTTTTGTGTTTTCAGTATTTTGTTTTTTTTTAATCTGTATTTATTACAATCTGTCCTTGGACATTGGCCTACACACTACTTATGTACTAAAATTTTATTATTATTCGGGAACACTTCTTTGCTATATTCGTCCCGAGTAGCCAGGTCCTGTGTGGTTCTCCTCCTTAGTCTGGTAAATAATGGTGTTTCGTTTATCAGATTGGACGCCAGCTGATTCGGATGTTTTTGAATACGATTCATGTATCTAGCGGAGTATTTTTGGACTTCTTCCTTAATGAAGGGTGTTTTCAATTCTCTATGCAATTGTTTGTTCGAGAAGTATCTGGGTGCACCGGTAATGGTTCGCAGTACTTTGGATTGAAAGCGTCGAAATATTTCAAGGTTGGAGTTTGCTGCAGTCCCCCATAACTGGATTCCATATGTCCATATGGGTTTTAAGACACATTTATAGATTTTCAATTTGCTATCTAGGGATAATTTGGATTTGCCATTCAAAAGCCAATTTAAGGATCTTAGTTTGAGCCCCAAGGCCAGTCTTTTTGTAAATATATACTTTCTCCAAGTCAGTGTTCTGTCCAAATAAATGCCTAGATACTTTGCATCATTTGCTTGAGGTATTTCAACATTATTAATAGACACGGGAGGGCAACATCCACTCCGAAGTGTAAACGTTACCTGAACCGATTTCGTTTCATTTGCCTTTATTCTCCATTTCTGCAGCCATTTTGTTATGGTATGGAGATGTTTTTGCAATTTTCTAGATGCTTGATCCGGGTTCACATCAGTGGCAAGAACAGCTGTATCGTCTGTAAACGTTCCGATAAGAGTCCCTTCTTCTGTGGGTAGATCCGAAGTGAAAATCACATATAAGGTAGGACCAATAATGCTGCCCTGAGGTATTTCAGCATGCGATTTAAGCATGTCCGACATGTCTTCGCCGTGCTTAACAAAAAAGGTTCGTTCAGATAAATAAGATTTCAGAAAAATGAAGAAATTCGAGGGTATCATTTTCTTCAATTTGAAATTCAAGGGTATCATTTTCTTCAATTTGAATAATAAACCTTCGTGCCATAGCCTATCATTTTTTTTGTTGCACTACTAAATGAGCAAATATATTGCACTTGAGAAGGGCTCATATAATATTCAGATTCATACATGCAGTTAGCAAAAATTTGCTAGACATTGTAGATATAATAAGATGAAGTTTCTGGAAACAGTTGAGGATTTGAAAAGTAAAAACGAGTATTCAAAGTAATGCAACTTTTTTAAACAACAACGAATCATAGTTTTTCGGACTGTAGAGTCACTCAGTTTCCACCTTCTGCGGCACTTCGATAAGGGGTTATATGGACGAATTCCCACAGTAAAGCAAACTGATAAACTCTCCCTTTAGGTATGTGCTCGTATATATAAATTACATGTCGTCTTGAAATTGCAAAACGTTTTGGTGTTTTTAATACCATCCAATAATATCATTATGAATCCATTGTGAAGGATGGAGAAAGATTTTGTCCAGTATTCGTTACTTAGGAAAAACAATATAATGCGAACTACCCATTTCACAAATTTGATATTTCATTGCAACTATTTAGCCATCAAAATTACCAATTATGCAGACACACATGACAAATTTTCTGTTGGTATTGTGTGGAAAAAGCTTTTAATTCCCCCTACTAAGCGATTCGCAATCAAAACGAATTATAAACCCAATAATATTTTAATGCAGCAACAGCGGTAGATTCCCATTCTGTTTGACGATTTTGTCCGTCAGTGTAATTCGAATGCAAATATGTTTTATGACGGTATGAATAAATGCACTTCTTTCTGCAAGTACACGTTCCATCATATGAACACGCATGTACATATATTTGTATGAAAATATGAAATTGGATTTTACCAAAAATTAAACATTTTCATGTACAATGACAGGGGAATGGGGCGGCAGAGAGATGGGAGATGAACTGACATACAAACAAGCTCGATTAAAACCAACGGGCGCCGGACTGCAAATAGTTTTTCGGTGGAAAATGCAATTATCATAAATATACAACACGCACGAGTAAATTGCATCACGGGTGATGCTGGAATCCATGTGTTGTGTGGTGATTGTTGGATAAAGTTATCAACTTATCAAATGCAATTCGTAATATTTTATGATTTCAATGGACACACACGAGCCGGCGTACACTCACACCATGGTATAGTCACGGTTTTTGTGGTCTCCTCACACAGTCAAAGATGGATGCTGTTACTTTTCCCGCTTGGCTTTGGCGAAATGGCAACTGCTGTGAAGTTTACACGCACAAATTTGCCAAGTGGACTAATTAGCGCATTAATTGGGGATTGGTTTATTTATGAAATTTTGCATTTTCGCATATGAAGTATGTGAGCGGAGAGTTTCTTGTGATGCGACCGAGCGTTTTCATAAATGTTCACTATCCTCGTTAAACCTGCTGGATTTAAGTTTAAAAATTGAGACTTCACTTTTGCGAAAAACTCAGACATGATAAATTAAGATCATGTTCTTAGAATTAAGAATATATTTTACCATCACCTTTCAATACGATCTCAATTCATATGAACGTTTAAGTCGTAAAGGTTTAAAATTTTAATATTGGTTTGTCAGAATGAACGAACATAATTTTTGAACATAATTCGTTTATAACTGTTTGCACTTCATTTTGAATTTGTCAAAGAGTAATTTGGTCATAAT
>JAHXMU010000253.1:478910-526323 GCA_019455685.1 Philornis downsi
TATGTAGCTTGAAGATTGAAGAATTGCCAACGATGTCAGATTTACGTTTATCCAAAGCATACTACGGGTTACACATTTTTCGGGTTCAAAACTAAAGTTAAATAAAATACACATAAAGCTATGATTTGATTATAATGATTACCATTATGTGTCAACTGCAAAGTCATTTAAATGATCGTCTCTGGATTGGCTATAGAAGTGGATCCTTTTAAGATAGTTTTCGACCACTGTTTTGCACATTTTGGGCAGTGTCTCGGCAATAACGTGACGAATGTTGGCTTTCAAATGCTCCAAGGTTTGGAAATTATCCGCGAACATGCGATCTTTGACGTAGCGCAACAAAAAAAATCTAAAAGTCTAAGTTGATGTCGCAAAAACGTGAAATTATGCTTTCTGGAAACTTCTCATGCAATAAAGCCAAAATCGGTCATATTGCGTGGCTCGCGGCACCGAAACGCATATCGTCTAGTTCATAATATTCAACTGCAGGCCAAAAAACAGTCGGTTATCATATGACCGTAATGGTCTGAATTGAGGGTAATGGTTCCAACAGCTTCATTTTCGAAAAAATACGGGCCTATTACACCTCCAGACCATAATGCGTAGTAAAAATCCACTGTTTCATAATCACTACTGGATTCTCCGAGCCCCATATGCGACAATTTTGGTTGTTGGCGTAACCACAGAGTAAGGAATGAGCTTCGTCGCTGAAGAAAATTTTATTCAAAAAGTCAGCATTAAAAATCTGTTGCTATAGCACCCAATCAGCATATTATACGGAATTGTGAATGGTCAGCCGGCTTTAATTTTTGCGTGACTTGGGCTCTATATGGACGGAGGTGCAAATCCAAATACAAAATACGCCGCAATGAGCCATAAGATAGCGCCAATTTCTGAGAACGTCGTGGAATCGACAAATTCAGATTATCCGCCACACTTTCTCTACCAGAAACGATATTTTAGGCAGTGCGTACATTGCGATGATGGACAGACCTGACCACTTGTGTAACGCTTCCAATCTCTTCAAATTTCTTTATAATGTTACCAATTCCTTGCACAGTAGCTCAATTATGATGACCATGATCAACCCGTAATGCACCGGAAATGTCCACGTTTGAATCACCACTTTTGTAATAAATTTTAACTATTTATACGTTTTCTTCAGTTGTTCAACGATTCATATTCGAAAATGGCAAATCTTTTACTAAAAAATAAATAACACTTCAGATGATAGGTATTTAACAGCGGACAGCCTTGCCAGACCGGCGGTTTTGGAACTACTAATTGGAAAACCCTTAGAGTGCCTTAGAGTGGAACTACAAACCTAGGAATACTATAATTTAACTACATGGGAATAATAAACCAAAATAAATAAAAAAATAACACAACCGAAACGATAATACGAGTATATGAAATAAACAAAACAAAAACAGTAACAAAGACTTCATGTCTCCTCTCAACCTGGATGACAGTGGCTAGAAGCAGAAGAAGCAAAAGAAGAAGAAGGATAATCCTTATTAGAGTTTGGCTGCCGAAGCATGAGAAGCGATTAATTCAATGGTATTGCCGAAATTGGCCCATTTCACAAAGTACAATCTTTCTATATCTGAATTGAATGCATTTTACAGGTCTGTGGCATTAAGCAAAACAATATTCCTTCATTGTAATAGTTGATATATCCCAATATGCATTGAAAAGTCATTTCTCCAATGTTGGAGAAAAGCTTAGTTCTCAAGTTGATTTCCAATGTAATTCTCAAGTTGAAATGGAACTTTTTTCTCCTTATTTGGTTTCAACTTGATATCAAGTTGAGAAATAAATTTTATTCCAACGTTGGAGAAACAATTTAATTCTCAATTGGATATCCTTTTTACTTTTCTCCACTTGAGATCAAACATTTTTTCAACTTGAATACTATTTGAGTTAAATTAGAGATTTCATTGACATCTTTTATATTATCCTATGGCAGCACTGTTGATTTGTTACAGATCTGGTAGCTTTTGCCAATCGTAAATAGAAAAAAATGTTATTTGCGAGAAAATTGGCGCGTCTTGTCGGTATTTTTGTGTTTTGTGGTGTGAATATTGTTGAAAGCAGACTAAAATTACAAAAAAGGAAGTATAAGTGTTATTATTATTAATTTAATTGCTCAATTATCTTATTATTAGTTAATTATTCAATTTGCGGTATGCGTAAAGGTAAAAAAGTGAAAAGTGAGATTAGGCAGGTGATGAGTTTGCAAATTTGGACCAAGTCCGTTGGTCTATATCAGGGGTTTATTTTTGAGTCGTAAATCTTTCTTCGAAGCTTCCGTCCTTTCATCTCATTAGTCTCAACCAACGGACTTGGTCCAAATATTGGGAGTAAATAAAAATATTATAAAAAAGAAAAACAAAAACTTTTCTTTTTGGAAGACCTAAAGCCGAACGAAGTATCAAATAATTTAACAAATAAAGGTCAGCAATACATATAACTAAATATGTGCCACGAAAGGCTGTAATTTATATATATATATATCTAAAAATACATAATTAAATATATATATAATACATAGTTTTAAGTTCTTAAATATATATAAATAATTTATTTTAATACGCAAATTGCGTATCTTCAATTTGATTCCCATTGGAGAAATTTCTTTGATATCAAGTTGAGAATCACAAATTTCTCAACTTGATAACTAAGGAAATCACCATATAAAAAATGTGCCTTTTAAGTTGAGAAAGCTATAATCCCACTGTTGAGGTGCATTTGAGAACTAACGTTGGAGATTTGAGAAAGCTATTTGATGTCAAATGTACCTCAAGTTGATATCTAACAAAAATGTTTATTGGGATTTGACAAATTATCTGTGTATTTATATTTGGAATTATGTAAAGGGTCTCCCAATAAGAACGCAAAATTTAAATTTGGCGCCATTCGAAGTGTCATTGTTTGACATTTGAACAATTGTTATTGTTTGCTAGTAGAAGGTACGAGGTTAGTAAAAATGGAGCGTTACACGAATGAACAACGCATTCTCATTGTGAAATTGTTTTACCAAAATGGTGAAAGTTTTGCGGCTACTGTTCGCAAATTGCGATCACAATAATACATCAAAAGAGTCAACTGTAAAGAGATTAATGGATAAATTTGCCAAAACTGGGTCTATTAGTGATGCAAAGACAACAACGCTCCTTCGACCAGGTCGATCGACCGAAAATGTCGCAGCTGTACGTGATGATGTCGCTCAAACTTCATCCACCTCAATTTGACACCGAGCTCAACAAATTGGTGTCTCCAAATCCACTATGCAGCGAATTTTGACGAAAGATTTGCATCTTCATGCATACAAAGTTCAATTGACCCAGAAACTGAAGCCAGCTGACCATGAACAGCGAAGGGAGTTCGTTAATTGGGTATTGGAGAGACAAAATGAAAATGCAGATTTTGCCGATAAAATCATCTTCAGTGGCGAGGCCCATTTCCATCTTGATGGCTTCGCCAATAGGCAGAATTGTTGCATTTGGGTTGAGAAAAATCCTAGAGTGATTCACGAGAAGCAAATGCATCCCCAACGTGTCACTGTGTGGTGTGGATTTTGGACTGGAGGAATCATTGGACCTTTTTTTATGAAAATGAGGCATGTCAAGCGCAAACAGTCAATGGTGTTCGGTATCGTGAAATGATAACCAGTTTTTTCGTGCCTAGAATTGAAGAAATGAATGTGGAGGGCATGTGGTTTCAACAAGACAGCGCCACATGTTATACAGCCAGATAAACAATTCAATTGCTGCATCATCTTGCATTCTTGTTGGGATACCCTTTATAAGCATATTTTTCACCCTGGCAGAATATAGAATAGCTTACATGTGTCAATTTTCTACATTTGGTTTCAACGTATTAATAAAACTAAAATTACTGCCTTCATAGTCTTACAACCGCCCATGTACAACTATCGTAATTACAGTCTACACAAACAATTAACTCATACGATTCGAGCCGCAAATCGCGTCGCGACGCGTTTTCTATATAGGTCGCAAGACGTCATTATCTTCCTCTGATATCAATCAATAAATATGTAAGTTTTTCCTTTATTAAAGTTGGTCCTAGCTTTCGCTCACTTTGGTTTGCAAAATTATATTCATTGTCTTTTGATCTTTTCTATGGCACTTTAGGGTATTGATAAAGGAATGAAAGTTTGCCATTCAAGAATTTAACTGCCCCATTAGTATGAAAAAGAAGTAAAAATTGAAAGTTTTGATTTACAATATGGTAAAGTTTTTCCCTGTTCCTCTTGCCATGCAAATTTTGTCTTTTTGCCATCATCTCTGTGCTTTGCTTTTTTCCTTTTTGTTGGTAGCTTCATTTGTTCAGTCGTTGAGAAAAAGTTTTACAATTGTATTTTCATGTCATTTATCAATGACTGCTTGGACTTTTATGTCTCGTCTAAAGCTAAAGTTATTCTTTCTGCTTTTTTTGCATAACGAATTGATATAAATTGATAACGATTTGTTATTTTTCTCTAAACTTCAATTTCTATTTCGTTTGCTAATGCTATGTAAATATCGCTATCCGCTGATTTCGTGCTTGCCAGGATGTTAATATCCTTTTTTTTTGTGTTAATAATTTAATGCTATATTTGGGTTTAATCAAAGACATTGTAATGTTGCACAGGTTGCTCATTGCAATTATGAGTAATCCGCCAGCTGAAGGGGAAAGGACACTTTAGAAGTCAGTCATGTGAAACGAAGAAGTGAGAATACCATTTCATCCTACAATGTTGAATGTATATAATGTGCTCTTGAACGTGTGTTACAAAGACGCTGAACATTGGAGATGAGGGCAGGGTAGATAACAATCCAGTTGAGTAACAAAGATTCAAAATCGATAACAACCATTAAAATCAAATATTCGTTGAGATGCGACAATCTTTATTACGTTTAGGCATCTATCAATAAATATTGCTATGTCGACTTTACATTTTGGTTACAAAAGAGACTTGGTCAAAAATAGACACATAAGGTTTTTTACCGATTTCCAAAATTTGGAAAAATTGCAAAAATATGTAAACGTGCTCTCATGTAAAGTTTTTATTGTTATACGTCAGTAAACCATGCAATACGACAATAAATTTGACTTAAATTCAAAGAATATTATAATACATATAAATATATATAAATACTTTTTACATATAAGATAATTATTGATAATTTGAACATATTTTTGGCAATTTAGGAATGTAGTTTGACTATTTCAACAATAAGTGGTGCGGAAATGAATCATTGCAGACTTTTTGTGCACTGGTATGAAGATGGCAAAATAACCAGCCAGTATAGTTTTATAAGCGATTTGGTGCTATAACTGCATGTGGAATTAAACATTTTCGAATTGTTACATTTTGAATTAATATTAGTATTGTATGATTGTAACGCACATATATTATTGTATTTAATATTATTACCGCCACTGTCAGAGAAAAACGTATTTTTCGAGATTCTTCGAATATTACCTCTCAATATTTTCTATGCTACTACAGGGTGGGCCATAAGTGTGTTGGCGGTTTAAATATTCAATTAAAAAAAACTACGAAACATAAAAAAAATATATTTGTATTTTTAAAAAGTAGAAGCATGGGAATTTTTAAGACTTAAAAATAATGTTGTCCAAATGGCTTCCCTCGGATGCTTGACACTCTCCGAACCGAAGTCGCAAATTTTGGAAAACTCGTTGAAAAGTTGTTCTCAATATTTTGTTACTTTCCTGAATAATGTTTCTCTTCAACTCCTCTAAATTGGTCGGATTATTCTCGTAGACTACCGATTTGAGGTAGCCCCATAGAAAATAATCGCATGGAGAAAGATCGGGGCTACCTGAGGCCCATTCAATATCCCCCCTTTTCGAAATGAGTTTTCCAGGAAAAAAATTTTTCAGCAGCTCTATGAATACCCTAGCCGTATGACATGTGGCCCCGTCCTGTTGAAACCACATCCTCGTGGTATTGTCTTGAAGTTCTTGCAAAGCTGGCACCAAAAAGTCTGCTAGCATGTTTGCAATAATTGTTCGCTCTAACCGTCATCGCATGCCCTGTTTCGTCCTCAAAAAAGTATGGTCCAATAATACCGGTTGACGTTATCCCAGCCCACACGACAAGCTTAGGCCTGTGAAGTGGACGTTCATGCAAGCGTCGGGGATTAGTCTCGGACCAAAACCGACAATTTTGCTTGTTCACATGGCCATTAAGGTGAAAATTGGCCTCATCACTAAAAATCACGTTGTTGGAATTGTTGAACCGCTCTAGCATCAAATTGACAAAGTTAAGTCAGTTATTGGCATCATCGGGTTCTAATTCTTGGACTATCTGAATCTTATAAGTCTTCAAATGCGAATCACATTTCAAAATTCGTCGTGAAGTTGTTCTTTTGACATCCAAAGACTGACTTCTCTTACGTGTTGACTGTTGCGGATTTCGCTGAACTGAAACACGAACACGCTCCACAATGTCGGCTGATCTTGCAGAAACTGGGCGACCACGAACCGTAATTGGTACTATTCAGCCGGTTGTTTCGAACATTCTGATCCATTTTCGTATCACATTGGCGCTTGGAACTTCACTTAAATCGTGTAAACCGTGTTCATGCCGATACAAACGTCGTGCAGTAATCACTGATTTATTGTTTTCGTAATACGCTCGGACACAAAATGCACGCTGCACTCTCGTGTACGGCTCCATGGCGACTAAATTTCCAGGAAGCGGCGGAGCGAACAACATATCCCCCCGCCACCCCGCGCCGCGCGTTACCGAGATATTAAAGAATTAAGTCGGCAACACTCATATGGCCCACCCTGTATATAGTCAGTCAGCATTTACTCTCTAGCCTGTTCAGTCAACATTATCTTCAGTGGTGAAAATACTCCGGGGGCCGCCCCCCCGCGGTAGAAAAGAAGTTTTTTTATGTCTCTAAATAAAATAACTTTTTGAATTGAAATTCTCCCGTGTTTTTTTTTCTCGCCCTCTAACATTATATGAAATAATTGCCTCCACACACCGTCCCCGCGGAAACAAGATGTTGGCAAAACCTCAAAAATATGTTTTTTTTTTGTTGATGCGATTGAAGTAACTCAAAATGGAACAAACGAATATTTAACATCCCAAACAGATTCCATTCCAAATAGCAACGAAACTACCAACGATTATATCTCTTTATATTGGGAGCAGAAATAAGTTTGCACCTTTGTAATCGTATGTCAAAAGTTCTTCTGGCAAGGCTGGCAGCTGTTAAATACCTGTCATTCGAAGTGTTATTTATTTAGTGAACGGTTTGCGAATATGGATCATGTAACAACCGGAGAATGCTTAAAAATAGTTAAAACTTACTACAAAAGCAGTAAATCAAAAATGTACACTTTGCATGTACTACGGAGTGATTATGGTCGGCTTAGTCAACCTACTGTGCAAGGAATTGTCAAGATTATAAAGAAATTTTAAGAGACTGGAAGCGTTACACCAGTGGTCAAGTCTGTCCATCATCGCAATGTACGACGCACTGACGAAAATATCACTCCTATTAGTGAAATAGTGGCAGATACCCCGAATTTGTCGATTCTACTACGTTCTCAGCGATTTGGCTTATCTTACTGCTCATTAAGGCTTATTTTGCGTTTGAATTTGCACCTCCATCTATATAGAGTCCAACTCACGCAACAATTAAAGACGGCTGACCATTCACAACGCTGTAAATATGCTGATTGGGTGCCACAGTAACAGACTTTTAATGCAGATTTTTCGAACAAACTTTTTTTTAGCAATGAAGCTTATTTCCTATTCGGTGGTTACGTCAACAACCAAAATTGTCGAATAAGGGGCTCAGATAATCAAGTAGTGATTGTGAAACAGAGGCTTTTTGCTACGCATTATGGCCTGGTCCGTATTTTTCCAAAAATGACGCTGTAGGAACGGTTACCGTCAATTCAGAGCATTATGGCCGTATGATAACCGACTGTTGTTTGATCTACAATTGAATATTATGAACTGGACGATACGTGGTTTCAACAATACGGTGTCACGAGCCACACAACACGACCGATTTTGGCTTTAGTGCATGAGAAGATAATGCAATTTGACGCCATTAGACATTTTTTATAGGGCTACGTCAAAGACCTCCGCGGACAATACCCAAAGGTTCGAACATTTGATAATCAACATTCGTCAAGTTAGTGGTTAGTGGTTAGTAGTTCGTCTAGTGGTCGAAAACTACCTCAAAACGTTCCGCTGCTGCAATCAATCTGGAGGCGGTCATTTAATGACACTGTATTTCGTACACAACTGTGTACAATGTGTGTTTTACTTAACTTTACTTTTGAAACCGAAAAATAACTAACCCGGTATATATGTATATGCTATCGTTGATTACCCATTTTTTCAACACTTATAGATCACGCTCAGCGGATCTTTTTAACTTCTCTGGATGCTCTTTTTTTACCGGATAGTTAACGAACAAAATGCATGTACTTGACATTTGATCTGACTTGGCATGCTTTTTTTTAACCTTGGCTCTCCTGGACTCTTCCATTGGGACGATTGGGTTTTGATTTCGATGTCATAACCATATACCCATGATTCGTCACCAGTTATGACCCTTTTAAGCAAATCTGGATTATCGCTGACGTCATTCAACAATTCCTGAGCTATACTCACGCGACGTTGTTTTTGGCCAAAATTCATCAACTTTGGAACGCTGCCACATGCTTCATCCCCAAAATTTCCGAAAAGATTGCACGGCATGAGGCAACCGATATGCGGACATCCTCAGCAACTTCTCTAATTGTAATTCGACGATTCTCCATAACAATTTTCTTCACTTACTCAACATTTTCATCGGTTGTTAATGTGCTGGGGCGTTCAGAGCGAACGTCGTCATTCACATCTTCTCGACCTTCTGTGAAAAGCTCGTACCGCTTCTAAACATTTTTTTTGGCTCAGTGTATGCCACTATCAACATTTCAAGTGTTTTTTTTTAGCACTTAATTCCATTTTTCACACAAAACTTGATGCAACTTTGATCCATTTTTTTCGATAGCGAGCTGAACACGCAAAAAAATTGGAAATCATTTCATAGCGTCTACTACAGGAAATAATTTCCTCTTCGTGGGAAGAGATTTATAATTACACCAAGAAACCGGTGAAATTAAGGCATTATAACTGGCAGTCGAGAAAAACAAAATAGTAAAACTAGTAAATATTTTTAATATGTTTTTTTCCTGTGTACATGTATGTAAAATTGTTGAACTTTAATAACTTAAATGAATTTGTTATGTGAATTCTAATTAAAAGATCAAAATTTTCATTAAAAATAATCTAATTCTAATGAAATTTTATTTCATCTCTGGTGAAAAAGCGGTGAAAAATTTTTCAAACATAAGAGCGTTCAATTTTTCACTACTTCTAGATCATATCTTTAAAAATATTTTTCAAGCATTTGCGAGAACGGTCTTAAATCTAGACGACCTAACAAGGAAGACACAACAAAGTTGGGAAACATTTTCTTTATATTTGAACATAATCTTCTTTTACCTCAATATACTTTTTCCAGCGATATTCAATAGCTTCCATAAGCTCTTTATAGTAAGAACTGTTAAATTCCTTAATATAGCCATCAATCGCAGACTCTACCTCTTCAGTGATGGCAAATCTTTCACCACCAAACCATTTTTTCAGATTTGGAAATAGAAAATAATCTGAGGGAGCTAAACCTGATGAATAAGGTGAGCGATGAAGCAATTCGAACTTTAATCCATTAATTTTGGCCATCGCAATAGTGGGTGTGTGAACTGGAGCATTGTCTTGAAGAAATAACACTTCATCTTTCCTCTTTTTTTCCTTAATTTTAACACTTAAACGCTGCAATAAATTAGAACAATATTCGCCATTGATGGTATTTCCATTCTGAAGATATTCAATAAAAATAATCCCATGCGCATCCCACAAAAACAGACGACATGATCTTGCCTGCATGACTATAGGTCTTTGCGTTCTTCGGACACTATTTTTCCAGTCCACTGCTTTGGCTGTTCCTTTGCCTTAAGTGAGAAATTGTGGACCTATGTATATCTGTAAATCGACACAAAAATTCGGCTTTATTGTGGTGAAATATCACCAAACACTCTACTGAAACATCTTTAGAACGCTGTTATTGCTATTGAAAGCAAGTGCGGCACCCATCTTGCTCAAAGATTTCTCTTCTTCAAATCTTCGGTTAATATGCGGTGTGTAGCACTTTTCAAAATGCGTATCATTTCAGCTAGATCACCTTCAACCAACAGTCATTAGATACCATTGTTTGCGCCCGAACTAAAAAAGGCAGAGTTTTAACCGAAATCTTTGTTCCACACCCGTCGGCATGTAATATAATATCTGTTATCACTCCCTTGTATGATATATCTCTTGTCACTACCTTGTAATATCTCTTGCCACAAGCTTTCTCCCGCATTCTAGCAGTGAGAATTGCTAAGTAACTCTGGCTTGAAATGCCTGTTTCATTTTAGTCTTACCTCAACTCAAGAAAAAATATTGAAACCCCGAAGTGTTTTCATTACCATAAGAAAAACAGGAAAATGTATGGGATACATTGCAGCACAAGCAATACCCCCTACTAGTTTTATTCGGTTTTCCCCTTTCATCTTTAATTTTGTCATCATACACAACCATTTTGTGGATTTCATTAACCATGTCTAGCGTGGACACCTCAATTGGTCGACCGCTACAGTGTTACTCTCAGCACCTCGTACGGCCTCGTTTAAACTCTGCTACCCAATATTTTACAGTCGTAAACGAAGGAGCAGACTCCCCCAGAATAAGATTTAGCTCGGCTTTAATATCGGTTGGACTGAGACCTTTCAAATGAAAATATTGAGTTACATAACGGCGTCCAATTTTTTTCCAAATTTACAAATTCACTGAGATACTTTTTCTGGCTCTATTAAAAATACTAAACAATGTCCTGAAACTTAAAACATATTTTCACCAAACTAATTTTTTTCAAATTGTTGACACCATCTATACGTCAGCTCGTCTAGTTTTGGGACCGTCCACGTATGCTGGAAATAGAAAATCGCCGCATTTTGGTTCTTAGGTAAAGAAAATGTTGTATCTTCTACTCCTGTGAGATCAAAGTACAAGCATTCTGCCAAAAAAAAAAAAAAAAAAAAAAAAAAAAATACCGTGAATTGGGGTCAACAAGCACAAAATATTTATTATTCACTCAAATTTATTGTATCGTCTTCATTATACGAATATTGTATCGTTTTGAAAAGAAAGAAGTCTGTCAGAGCTATACCAAGCTAACTGTAAATTAATCTATTTCAGGTCACTGGTTTGTTGACTAGTATGCAAGGAGGTTTCTCAAAATATCGTTGTTTCCTTTGTCTATGGAATAGTTGCGCTACATATCATCATTACCTCAAAATAGAGTGGCCAAAAAGAACTGAGTATTCACCAGGAACACAAAACATTTCAAATAAACCATTAAATGGTCCAAATGACGTTCTTCTTCCGCCGCTGCACATAAAATTGGGCCTCTTTAAGAACTTTTTCCAGGTTCTGGACAAAGATGGTGCAGCATTTAAATATTTGTATTTCATATGGTAAATGCTATTGAATGATGTCAATTTTTCACAATGTTTGTGGGAGAAGGAATATGCAACCTGGAAATCTTGCAAGAGCATCGTGAACAGTTTTCTTGGAAACAATAAGAGTGAAAACAGCGGAAAATTTGTTGCTGAATTATTGAACAATTAACACGAATTGGGTGTACGAATGTCACTCAAATTGCATTTTTTTCATTTGCATTTAGATGTTTTTTCCACACAACTTAGGTGCGGTGAGCAACGAACAAGGGGAGCATGCTCACCAAGATTTAGTGAAAATTGCAAGAAATTATCATGGATTTTGGGCCAAAATCAAGCTGGGAGACTATCGGTGGACTCTGATACCGGAAATCGAACCAAGAAAACGAAAAACGACTTTCAAATAACGCCATTCACTTTGAAAATTCATTGATTTTTAAATAAGCTAGTGACATTTTATGTAAAAAACTAATAAAAACATTTTTTTTTGCATCTCGAAAACCTGACGTGATAGAGAAAAATCAATTACAGATTCGAATTCAGCCCATCAAATTACCCTATGAAAGATATTTGATTGCTTTAGTCCAAAATCTTGTTGGCTAGTGAGATTAATGTTTCCAAACAATTATACTCGTATGCTTTCCTTTAAAAATTTAAGATTTTTTATACCTCAGACGTATTAACAAATCTTCTCTGAAGATTAGATTTCCTCGCGAATAAGAAAATTCAGTTTCGATATTTTTAACAGCAAAGAAAAACTGGTTGAATACTTACCTGGATCAGTTTTCTGGATGAGGTGAGCAAAAGGTCCAAAATAAGGGAGCTATAAATAGAGAAATAGAGAATCCAGACATCATGAGATATTGATGAAATTTAAGGACGAAAGATTGTATTAGCGGCAACATAATATCACTTCTTTAAACTAAATGTGTTTTCCAATCAAAGTTGTATTTGAATTGTAAAAGCGCTGCTACATGCGAAGTGAATCTCAGGAAATATCTTCTCTGTCAAATTGTGCGGTAATTATAAAGGGTGGCGCATAAGTAACGACTATATTGAATGCGTTCTTGTGCATTATTTGGTTTTAACTCGTGAACCAATTGCATCTTATATGGGAAAGATCTTTGCAAAGACCGCCTAGACATCTCTAACTGCTGAGAACGTCGCCTGGTGGACGTTTCGGAGTTTTCCTCAATACTTGCTTGCACTCGAGCAATGGTCACTTTATTTCGAACTGAACGAGGTCTTCCAGCACGCAGAAGATCACAGAAAGTGAAAAAGTAGCAGATAGCGATGGACAATACTTTCAATGAATCATTTGTAAACATGTTTTCATAATAAAGTAGCATTTTTATAAAAAAAATAGCGAGAACTTACTTGCGCACTTAATACCCAACCATGAAGTTAACAAGTTATCAAGGACAAGGAATTTACATCGGTGTATCGACCATTTGTTGTTTAGCGCTCCTCATTGGCTATCTTGGCCTCAACAAAATCCCTTTCGAAAAACTACGAACGGCCGTCTGAATGGCGGGATGGCGTCATTATATATATGACAATTTCGTTCGTTAACATAGCAATTCAGGCAAAAAGTCCTATTTCGCTTAAGATGATTTTTCGATCAAAATTGGGGTCCTCTTCCGAACCCTTCTAAATCCAGTATGCGGACAAGTGGCGTTATTTGTCATTATTAATTTTGAGTTTCGCATTATTAATCATGAGTTTCCCATTATTAATTTTGAGTTTCTGGGTCAGTTGGATTTGTTGCGGGTGCAGGCCTTCCAAAAGGAATCATCAGTAAGTTATATCATCTTTCTAGAAATTCTTCAAAATTGAGTAGATGTTTATATCTCCTCAACTTTGCACATACATCTTTTACCACGTGGCTAATCTAGTCCAGCGTATTGATGAGAATATGATCAATATGTCGTTGATTTCCTACGATGAAACCTAATTCCACCCTTGTTGCCCAAAACGCTGAACCAGTCGGTAAATTGTTAGAGCGCTAGGAGCATTTCGAACAATTTTCGATATGATCGAATCGAATGCTGACCTTCAAAGTAAAATTGAGCAGCGTTGGTTCTTTGTTCTGTGCTGAGCCTTTCGATCATAAATTTCCTAAGTATTATTTAGTTAATTCTGTAAAGAGAGGAAAAAAAAAAGACTTAAACAACAAATGTCTTCACTGATCAAATCCTAACGTTGCTTATGCGCCACCCTACATAAAGGCAATGGCCCAAATGATTGTACCTATTTATAGGAAAGTCCATTAATAAAAAAAAATTCTTCGAATGTTATAGTATAATTTAGATATTTCGTTTCCATTATAGCGTTCATGGACTCCGCTCCGGCATTCCATATATTTGTGATTATTTTAAAAATAAATATTTTTACAACAATCTCCATGTCCTCTGCGAATGTTAGTAGATATGTTTGGCTATATTTTGATTTGAATATTTCATTATTTTTTAATATTTGGCCATAATAAAATCAACAACGAAAATATGTCATAGATTCCCTACACCAAACACCCCGTCCGCCCCCCACACACAAACACAGGCATGAATATATTATGCACATGCGATGTAGATATCAACAATGCGAATGTGTTTGTTTAATCACCCCGATGGTAATACCCGGAAATGCAACATAATCAATGGCCGAAATACTAGAGGGATACATTTGTGTAGTTTGTGTCCTTAAGGAATTAATTTAATGAAAAATCTGTCATAGTTGCGAATATGTTTTGATTTAATTTCATTTCATTTTATTCCATTTTGAGCTCATTCGCTCATGCATTCCTTTGTCATTTGTAACACACAAATGTGATATTCATATTATATTTTGTGTGTGTATGTGTGTGAGTGGAAATGTGTCATCATATTATCCTTGTAAAATAAGGGATTTTATATAAATTTATATTATTCTATTTTTCTCACACACACACACACACACACACACAGAGACACGCCATTGCAGCTCCTGATGTGTTTTACTCTGTTGAAGTTTATATTTCTTATGTCCTCCGGGCAAGCGGAATCATCATATTTTTGCCTCATCCTTGTGACAAGGACTCGCAATTCTCCATTTGTGGCAACAGTTAAATTTTAAACTCAACACCAGTACTCAACTGATATCAAACGTAGGTTTGTGCGCCCCTTTAGCTGCCATCGGAGAGAGAGCTGTGGCATGGAATAGAATGAACGGATATCTTTTCCCAGGCCTCGAGCGATATCTTCTTATGATGTGCAACATTTTATAAAATATTTCCTCTTGCTCCTGTTTTGCGAGTATAACAAATGAAAAGCTGTCAAAAACAGGCGCTGCTACTTAAATTTTTCAAAAGGCTTCACAGAAAAATGACGGTACAGCTCTTTGCGCGTTTCCTTGCAAATCGCATATTGGAAAAGTCGCCGTTAAGCTGTTGTCACAATGGCCGGGGACATTGGTGGGAAAATTTGCAGGACTCAATTGGAAATGCAGGCTATGAATTGGAGGAGATTTGGGTAACAAGAAAAAAAAAAAAATCAAATAACTAAATTAAAAAATAACGAAATTCTTGAGTGGCCAAGTATAAATCAAGTTAAAAAGTTAAAAATTGAATTTCACAGCAGAGTAAACCAAAATAAACAAATTATTAATTGATATAATAAACAAGTAACAAAGCAACAAAATGGAGGAGAGAGGTATGAATTAAGGATCAGAGTTCACAAATAATAATCTAAACAAACTTTAATTAAAATTATTAGTTGCTCAACTAAGTTCCGACTGCTCGCCAATAGATGGCGCCAGCTGTAATTGCTAGTCGATGCTGCCATACTCTAAACGTCATGAATCAAAGTTAGGCACATGGTAAACATACCGCCTCGACACAATAATGATTTTCTTTTGACGTCATATTCTTTTGTTTGTGTGAATATATATGATGTTGTGCCAAATAATCGTCATGAGCGGGAAGTACTGAGTTTCTTCTTTCTATCAAAGAAAACGGCGCCTGAAGCTTTAAGTGAAACAACGTGTCGAGATTGGTTCCGTCGCTTTAAAGCTGCTGATTTTGATGTTGACGACCGCACTGACGACGGCATTACTTGATGGGGATCCATGTCTAACGCAGGTACAAGCTGCTTCAGTATTAAAAGTTACCCGCCAAGCCATTTCCAAGCGAATGCATGCATTGGGAATGATTTAAAAGCCAGGAACTTAGGTTTTTTATGGGTTGAAGTCAAGGGACGTTAAGGGTCGTTTTTCGCCTGTGAACAATTGCTTCAGCGACAAAAAACGAAGAGTTTTCTTCATCGTATTGTCAGGGGTGATGAAAAATGGATTCATTACAGTAAGCCAAAGAAAGAAAGTCATGGAAGCTGCCTTACCATATTTCTACGTCGTCGCCTCGGCCGAATATTCACGCTGCGAAGGTTATGCTCTGTATTTGGGAGTATCAGGTTGATGTTATTGATTACGCGCTGTTGAAACCAAACGAAACTATCACTAGGGATTGGTATCGACTTCAATTAATGCCACTTAGCCGAGCTCTGCGCGAAAAACGCCTACAATACGCGGAGACGCACGAAAAAGTGATTCTTCAGCATGACTACGTTCGGCCTCACGTGGCCCAGCCCGGTAAAACCTACCTGGAAGGACTGAAATGGGAAGTCTTACTCCATCCGCCATATTCTGCAGATATTGCGGATCACTTGGTTCATTCGATGGCACACGGTCTGGCTGACCAGTAGTTCCACTCATATGATGACATCAAAGAATGGCTAGATTCGTGAATAGCCTTAAACGATTAACAGTTTTGCCGTGACGGAATTCGAGCTTTGCCACAAGGATACAAAATTAGTAGCTAACGATGAGCAATACTTTCAATGAATCATTTGTAAACATGTTTTCTTATAAAGTTGCATTTTTATAAAAAAAAAAAAAATAGGGAGAACTTACTTGCGCACTTAATACCCAACCATGAAGTTAACAAGTTATCAAGGATAAGGAGTTTACATCAGTGTATCGACCAATTGTATTTGCTGTTTAGCGCTCCACATTAGCTATCTTGGCCTTAACAAAATCCCTTTCGAAAAACTACGAACCGCCGTCTGAATGACCCTAGTACGGGATGACGTCATTACATATACAACAATTTTGTTTGTTAACATAACAATTCTGACAAAAAGTCCTATTTCGCTTAAGATGATTTTCCGATCAAAATTGAGGTCCTCTTCCGAACCCTTCTAAATCCAGTCAGCGGACAAGTGGCGTGATTTGTCATTATTAATTTTGAGTTTCTCATTATTAATCATGAGTTTCTCATTATTAATTTTGAGTTTCTGTTGGATTTATAGCGGGTGCAGGCCTTCCAAAAGGAGACATGAGTAAGTTATATCTTGTTCCTAGAAATTCTTCAAAATTGAATAGGTGTTTATATCTTCTCAACTTTGCACATCCATTTTTTACAACGTGGCTAATCTAGTCTGGCGTATTGGTAAGGAAGTGCTCAAGATGCCGTTGATTGCCTGTAATGAAACCTCTCTTCCGTGCAACCACTCAGACCGAATTGGTTATCGGAGGCGCCATTATGTAGACTGGTATGCTGCTACTCTCTATAGGCAATAACACCTTCCGGAACAATTTTAATGTCGTGACCATGAGCAGTAGTTGTATGCTATTCAAGGGTCTCATAAAATTTATATTGGACCTCATTATTGTTGACCTTTATGCAGGCAAGGCTATGAAGTGTTATAGATTCTTTTTCATGTATAACTTTGTCCCATCCATACATTTCATAGACGGCGGTGGCATCAGTCTAACATTCGTTGAGAGCATCCAACAATCGACTAGAGACACTTTTTCTAGAGTCTAGCGTCCGGGCTCTCTAAATGCATATCTTTAAATGATGGTCGTTATAATACTTCAGAGTTATCACTATTTGGAGGATATCATTTCTTCCATTTTGCAATAGAGAATGGGACGAAACTGGCTACAAATAATAACGGTCTAGCGAAGAAGGCGGTGAAATCAGTTCCGGTACGGTGCGGTCCCGTTATCTTGTTATGGGATTTAAGCAGATCTTTAAATTAATAGAAAATCTATTTGGCCAGGAGAAAAGAAATTCCTCTTTTACATATAATTTCCCATTGAATATGACAAATTATAGGCGAGTTGTTTGAAATAAAAAAGCTAAGTAAATTAGTTACAATACAAGATGTTTTATTTGAGAATAGAGAAATGCTCACGAGTAGGCTTAGGAAAATTATATGGCCGTTACTGGTTCTACGACTCTTCCACGACGCTTAACAATTTTATATTTTAAGTTCAATAATTCATTCAAATTTAAGTTTCAACAATTTCTTACATAAAGTTCGGTTGGCAATTCATATGCTTATTTAAAACATTTTCATATACCTTCTGGAAAAAAATATTCATTGAGGCAATTTCTCTATATCGAACAATGAATAACAGTAATTCACTTATAATTCAAACCAAAATACAGGGTGTCCGTCGGGTAGGTATATTATTTTGTTCGTTTATAACTGTTGATTAAATTAAAGAAAGAATGGATATTATATTGATAAATGTTTTATTTAATGTTGGCAATAATGCATGGAATACAATATCAGATAAATGTCCGACTCTCTCCCTCTCTCTCACATAAATGCGAGCGCTTTTGAGCATATTTTTTATTACATTCTCACACAAACTCCTGAGCACGGCGTCGAATTGAGGTTGATGGATTGTGTTGAACACTTTCTTGAACAGCAGTAATATTTTCTACCGATCTTGCAGTACGTTGTGGTCCATGCTTGCCCCTATCAACTACAGACCCTCTTTCTTCGAAATCATTCACTACACGATAAATAGTGCGCCTTGTTGGAATGTTTATTCTCCCAAAAATTTCACGTAACTTTCTTATCGTCACAGTAATCGATAATTAATTTTCATAAAATGTTTTAGCAATTAAAACACGTTGGTTTATCGAATATTTTTCCATAATAAATTTGCCGCGTCTCTACTTTACGACTGCCAAATATGAACTGTCAAGACTAATGTTTAGCAAAATGGCGCCAAAACAAAGTTGTATTCCTTCCCGACGTACACCCTGTATAAACGCTGTAAGTTTATATACTTTTTTTTTATTATACTCAAGTTATTATTAGGGTACTCATCGCTCACATTAGTCTTTATCCGTGATATATGCCCCAGACAAAGTTTCAAGAGCCATCGCGAGAAAGTTTCTGAGTCAGATTAAAATTAATCTTCAGCGTTCCGTGAAGGAATAGCTCAGCAGGGGGAAGCGCTGCTTGTATTGGGTATGGCATTAACAGGCATCGGAAAAATCAGTTCCAAAAATCACTGCGAAAGCTGTGACTATGAGTAAGAGGAGGATATAAATGAGGACCTCCTCTGCGGTTGATGAACACTGGCGTAATGTAAAGACTTATTTACCGGAGATATAAAAGACCGATATACATAAGTGATCTGACCAGATATTATAGATATCGCACTACTAATTTAGTCTGTTTTACTGAAGGTCCCTTCAAATTGAACAATAATCCCTATCAAAATGGCCTCCCTAGACGCTAGCTGGTTTTAAGTGGATGGCCATAGAATCAACACAGGTAATTTTTGGAAAAATACTTTTGCTCGCCTTATGAAACCACGTAATAAAATAAACAAATATTCAAGTATTCATTTGCTGGTGTATTCACGACTTTAGCTGTTATCTAAACAGATACCCAAAATTTGCGGCAACCAATTTTACCGGCTAAAGGATGTGGTGCCCGTCGTATAAAATGGCTATAATTTGCCCTCTTTAGCTCACATAATTAGGCGCTAATTATGATGATTTCATAAATCATAATCAGCTAATGAAGTATGGGTTTTATTAGCGATGCCATTAAAACCACATGCACACTACCACTCACGCCAGCTAAAGGATAACGAACTAACACCGCGAAGCGACAAGTGTCCTTGTGAAAGTTATGGATACGAAAACGTTTAGTCGCATAATAAAACTATGAATATTAAGAAGTTAAGATTCCTTTTATGTGGTCGTTACACTGGATTTCCTGAACAAAATGCTTACATTTCGCAAAATTTCCGTTAAAACTTTAGTCCTTAGTCATGGATCATGGCGATGTTATAATATTGGTGATGCAGCAGCATGAAGCAGTCAAGTGGTGCCAGCACAAGTTTGAGTGTCTGATTATAGCCAAAATATGTGCTGGTGTTAAACGGTAATTTAATCAATCAGCCTAAATTGGAGATGTCTTTAATTGAAATTGATTTGCGCAATTAACAAGGCATCGTATACAACAGACCGTAAATGATTTTCCAAAAGCAAACAAGATTTTCCTTTCCATAGCTTCGATACAAAAGAGGGGGTTTCCTTTCAATACACAATCTGTGTGTTATTGCTAATTGATGATTGACTTTATTATAATATCTATACATATCTATATAATAACATACACAGCCAATTATCAATTTCCTTTGGCCATAAGCTTTTCTTTGCCCCAAATAGAAAACGTTTGTAACAGGCGACTATGAAGTTTGTCTGCCACCAGTTCTGGCATTAGGAAACCATTGCAGCATTAAAAATATGTTTATTCTGCGCTCATATTGATGTGATCCATGCTGGATTTATTTCACTTGGCCATTTGGCTTCCATTTTTATTACAATGCAATAATGTTATGATGACCATCAACAGAAGCTTTATTGATCCTGGTGTATGATGTTTGTGTGTGTGTGTGTGCGGCTGTGTCCTGCTGCCATGGCACACATGCCCAAAGGGATGCAGCATCTTACATAAATATTATACATGTATGTGCTTCTCTCATGACCTGTCTGGCTGGATGCCGAGCCAGCATAGTTCGGCCATCAACGATATCATTTGCTTTGTCATAAAATATAGAATTCCATATGTCGCCTCCATGAATTGAGAAATCTCCGTCATTTATTGAGTTATACAGCAATCGGTGATAAAATGCTTTGAAAATAATCCGCAATATAGATATATTGCCACCAATATATGTAGGTGGTCTTCAAGGAATTAACTGATAGCATAGAAAATACTCGTATCAAATTCGTAAATGGCGAAAAAGCTGGCAAAGACCATCACTCTTTAAGCGGAATGCAAAGTTTGGCTAAAGGATTTCAATGATTACAGAACTGCTAGAACTTACTAACATAACTAGTTGTCCGGTTGCTGAATTTCGTAACATTTTACAGTTGTCAAATACCGGTATCCTATATAGAATACCAAAAAAAAAGGCATCAGCGCTTAGCAAAATTAACTTGGCAGCATTTCTACGAGTACTTATGAAATGTTTACTCATTTTGTTTTGTTCTTATTCGTAATAATTTTATCATCCTAGCTGGAACTTACTAACATAACTAGTTGTCCACTTGCTGAATTTCGTTTAGTGATGTAAAGATTTTCAATCGTAAGATTCTACAATTGTCAAATACCGGTATCCCACATAGGATACCAAAGAAAAAAGGCATCAGCGCTTAGCAAAACTAACTTGGCAGCATTTCTACGAGCACTTATGAAATGTTTACTCATTTTGTTTTGTTCTTATTCGTTATAATTTTATCATTCTTTTATGAAATAAACGTAACTTATTGTTTGAGCAATTAATAAAATAAAAATTAAAATTGAATTGGGACGCATTGCGATTGTGCTGATGGATAACTTTGAAAATGTAAGTATTATTATTCTGGAAATTTGATTTCTAATGTTTTTCTTAATAGCTAGAAGCGGGCATTGGCGCCCATGAAGTAGAGGATTTACAGACAATTGTTGAGACCACAGTGACCATGCCCTCTTCATATTCCAGGTCGTTTGAGAGTGAAGATGGCAGTGAAGACGACACTGCTGCAGCTGGCCTGCTGTCGCCCAGGTAGTGATCTTTTACAAAAGGTAATAACACCAATAACATACAAAATCCAACAAAAAACAACTCGTATTTACGTTATTTGACGTCCTCCTTCTTCTTTAACTTCTTTGTTTACTTTGGGATAGGAGAACTTGGTCGCATTGTTATTTTCTATACTTTTCTACTACTTTTTATACAAATCTCGTATACCCATTTAGCTTAGCGTACCAAATTAACCCCATTAGCATATACCGGATAGCATTTGTGTGGCGAAACGGTTATTAGATAACAAAAAAAAAAAAATGCAACCAATGTAAACTTTTAGACTTTATCAAATATACACAATCAGGACTTGACTTTTTCAACTACGGGAGAAATCAAAAGATTTTTAAGGGGTTTCCAAGCTGACGTTTTTATTCCATTTCAACAAGCTTTAAGTGAGATATTATTGAAATTCTTATTTTTTTAGTTGAAAGGCCAATGTGTGCCTTTATGTATGCAATATAAAATCCTTTAAATGTCCATCGCTGCTCCAAATTTGGCCTGTATTATATTGAATTTGAGGATATCGATAGGCTGCGTCTTGTTGGTATAAAACCCGCAATTTCGGAGAATCAAGTGGAGTCAAATCGCTCGATATTAGTGGCCAATTAACATGCGGGAGAGATAACCACAACCCCAAATCGTTAAACGTTCATTATGACATTTGATATGACATCAGTATTGTTTAATTTGAATTGAAACTAATTGGCTATCATTGATCTTTAGCGCTCCTCATTGGCGATTCTGGCCTAACCAAAATCTTTTTCGAAAAACTACGAATTGCCGTTTGATGAACCTATAGAGTGGCGCATAAGTTACGTTAACGGCGACTATATTGAATGCGTTCTTGCACATAATTTGGTTTTAACTCGGGAGCCAATTGCATTTTATATG
Organism: Philornis downsi; assembly: GCA_019455685.1. Taxonomy (NCBI): domain Eukaryota; kingdom Metazoa; phylum Arthropoda; class Insecta; order Diptera; family Muscidae; genus Philornis; species Philornis downsi. Next base: position 501,327 of record JAHXMU010000253.1, read on the forward strand.
GGAAAAGATCTTTGCAAAGACCGCCTAGACATCTCTAACTGCTGAGAACGTCGTCTGGTGGAATTTTTGAAGTTGCTTGCACTCGAGCAATGGCCACTTTATTTCGAACTGCACGAGGTCTTCCAGCACGCAGAAGATCACAGACAACCCCTTGTTGCCCAAAGTCAATGAACCAATCGGTAAATTGTTGGGGCGCTAGGAGCATTTCGAATATGAAAGAAATTTTGATATGAACTGAATAATCTAATGTTGACTCTCAGAGTAAAATTGAACAACTTTGTTTCTTTGTTCTGTGCTGAGCCTTTCCATCATAATTTTCCCAAGTATTATTTAGTTAATTCTGTAAAGAGACGAAAAAAAAGACTTAAACAAAAAATGTATTCACTGATCAAATCTTAGCGTTACTTACGCGCCACCCTATAGCAGGGGTTGACGTCATCATTTATATGACAATTTTATTTGTTAACCTAGTAATTTATATAAAAAAGTCCCATTTCGCTTAAGATGATTTTTCGATCAAAATTGGGGTCCTCCTCCGAACACTTCTAAGCTTAGTCAACGGACAAGTGGCGTTGTTTGTCATTGTGAATTTTGAATTCTTGAATCAGTTGAATTTTAAACGGGTGCAGGCCTAAGTCCAACGCAAAAATCATCAAATCGAACTGTGCGAAAGTTCGAATTCTTTTGCACGACAATTAATCGACTTTCTCGACTTCCCTGCATATGTACACGAATAGCGACGATGTGCTCGGCTGATCTGGTGTTCGACTGACACGCGGATGTTGGTTGGTTATTTACTAAAGTAGCTGTCTAAAATTTGACCATCAAACGTTTAAGAGCCAATTTTGAAAGACCACCGCGTCTGGTGGTAAAATGAGCGCACCGCGTACAATGTTTGCTCCAACGAACATTCATTTTTATAATACTTTTTGAACACAGAATTAGATGAATTACAATGAATTTTCTAGGATGTTATGATGAATTGCATTGGATCGAATTAAATTCAATTTTATATTGAATTACTTTGAATCAAATTGAATTTTATTGGGTTACTTTGAATCAAATTGCGTTATATTAAACCAAATTTAATTAAATTGGATCATATAGAATTGCAATGAATTACACTGAACTACGTTGATTAACATAGAACTGCTTTGTATTAAACGATTCGCAAAATATTTGATATAAATTCTACAAATAACCTGTTTATTTGCTAGTGTAAAGGCTACCTAAACCAACCATGTAATTGCAAAAATCAATGTTTTATTACGTCCAGATGTCAGCCCAGAAGTAGGGCACGGGGGTCTCTTAGTTGAAACCAACGATAAGTTTGCTCTCTTTTTCCGCTAGACGCTAACGCAGTGGTCCGGGTTAGCCGCCCTCAACATAAAATAAGAACCTTTAATGTAAGTTAACAAATCTCTTGTTTTCATTTCCTCACTCACGAAACCCTCCGCAAGTATTCCGATTCCGCAACGAACCTGAGTTCTTCCCAAAACCACTTAATTTTTTTGTGGAATTTAAGTTTCAAGTGAAATTTTCAGGTTGCAAAATCTGCCACATTTACATTTTGCAACATTACATTTTGCAATATTATTTTATCATTTGTACGTGCTGCTCAATCAAATAACTTGGGATGGTAATTTGATATCAGCGACTGAATAATAAACACCTGATTTGACTAATGCGGACAACAAACCAAACATGGTCGCACAGACTGTCAACATCGACCCATCTTTGTTGGCAAATCCTTCAAAACAAAATTGTGTTCTTAACTAAACCTGACATTTTATTTAAGACCACAAAAAATATAAACGAAAAATATATGTTCAATACGTACATAAATTTGCAATAAAATGAGATTAAACATTTTATTTTTGATTCGAAAACGCACCAATCAGTCTTTGGGTAAGCGCAGAAAACCCGAAATATTTGAGTGGAAGTCTGCATCCAATCTTGCACCTAAAGATGGGTAAAGTCTCTTTATCGACTTTTTAAATATACGGCTAATTAGTTTTCATGACCTTCCAAAATATGGACTGATTAGGGTTAGATTTTCATTGGGCGATATGTGAGCAGGAAAAGTACAATCCTGACGTCTGTGAAGAGGTCGAAAATTGCCGCTTAAGAGCTTTTCAAATAAAATCAATTTTTGTATAATATTTGCATTCAAAGTTATGACACCAAGCAAGCAAAACGGGAGAAGTCGTTTCCCAAAGAACAGCATTTTCATAGCATCTACGAATACTGTATGATCTGTTTGATATTTTCCACTTCCTAGGAGGCTCGTTTTTCGATTAAAATATAACAATTTCAAGTTGTTTTGAAATTTGTCTCTCACGAAAATGCACTATACAATAGTTATGATCAATTCATGACTCATTTCCCAATTCAAATCAGGCCTTGGTGAGTAAACTTTGTCGGCATACATATTTCCAGTTTAGTTTGAATTAGCATATTTTGCCTCTGCCATTAAATACTCATCAAATTGTGCACCACACAAAACATGACATGTGTCGATAAATCAAAATCTATAGAAATTAATTTGCTGCAAAATAGCAATGGATAATTATTGAGAAAATGATAATAACTTGTTTTTGTGTTGAAAAATTAACATGTCAATCACTGCACGTAAAATATAATAATATTATATTACTGACCAAAGAAGTCGGAAACTGCAAGGGAAAATAATTGAAAAGGTCAAATAAATGTACACGAAAAATATTTGTTGGCACAATCATGTATCCTTATAAAGAAAAACTTTTAATTATGTTAATGAATTAAACAAAATTGAAAATATGATTTGAAATATGAATTGAAATTTATAATTTGCATTGTCCACAATTAAGTTTCCTGAATTTGAATTACCTATAAATGAATAAATTGTTTGGTGGTTTAAGGACCAACTTATACAACCAAGTGCGAAAAAACTCTATTTGTTAACACAGGATGACAATACAGCGGTGCACGGAAGTCTCGTGAGTAAAGTTAGTGAGAATTTGCGCCTTTATTTTCTTTAGCTGCCACCAAGACCTCATCTTTCAAGCACGCCGCTCTCAACTTTATAATAAAACTCATTAATATAAGTTGAGCAAATCCTCTGATTTAGTCTCTTACTGAATTAAGCACTTCCACGTGAGTCTTGTTGAAACCCAAACTAAAGGATCTGTGAATGCCAGTAGAATCTGAATTCACATTTGGTGTTGTTTTCGAATTTTAGTTGAAAATATTTCCATTATCGCATTCAGGGTAAGAGCTTCAAAGTAAAAGTTTTACTAACTTTCGACAAACTTATTAAGTGCTACGGCGCTTAAGAGCTAAATTTCTCCACAACCTTCCGCAACCAAATTTGGTTTATATCAGCCACTTAAATTTTTTGTTTTGAAAACAAATTCCTTAGCTTACAGTATATAAACTATAGTGTACACTTCTACGAAAAGACGTCGTTTAAAGTTTAAGTATTATTTTAGTTACTGAAGAAATATTTTATGAGATTGTTTAGATCCAGGCATCATTGGTATTTCACGATTTTTTGCGAATAATTATCCTCTCCAATTACATCTCCCCACTTTGAAAATTCTCAGCTCAAGTCACCAAATTTGACTTCAATGTCGAAAAATGAAGATATGTATTTTATGTATTTTAATTAATAATTCTGCAAACGAAATTTCATTCCCTTCCTTGAAGAAAAAACAACAACCACGTTAGTAAATAATTAAAGTAATTTATGGTTTGTTTCCTTGCTTGAAATATCCAAGCATGCAACGACTCTTCAGTAATACTCAATCGACCCCAAATATTTGATGTTTTTGGGTTGTCTATTTTACTAAATAACAATGTAAGCACATGTTGTTTGAATTATCCAAAGTTACTGTGTGCTACTTCACATAAAATCCATTGTTTGTCCTTAAGGTCAAGGGGACCTCAAATTGTCGCTCCTTTTTGGTTCCATTTAATTTTCGAATAAAGAGAATGAAACAGGTTTGCAGATGGTAGCATAAAAGTTACAAGCATTAATGAGCAGCACAAATATATGCAAAATATAGCATTTTTCTTTTCATTTTGAAACATTTTAAATTTTTTGTCAATTATTTTCACTAGACGTTGGAGTTATGCTAACATAATCGATTTCAATTCATCCTTCGATTACGGGTAAATTTGCTTATCTCAAATAATAATAAACTTTGCTCGACGGATGCTAGTAAAATTGTGTTGAAAAAGGAAGAAGATTTTCTACTGGAGACAGAAAAACATGTATTAAACTTGTCATGAATTGTAATTAATCGTAGAATCTGTTATGTATCGTACTCAGGGTATTCATTATTTCGGCCTTGCAATATCAGTTATTTTTAGGGTATGCTGGGATTCAGGTATGCTTGCCGATTCAAGCAAGCATTTGGACTCCCATAATTTTGGGTTAAGGTCACCATGGTTTCACGGTTTTCAAGTTAAGATACCCATGGACCAGAAAGCCGATGATTTCATGCTTTCTGGAATTTTAATATTTCCATGTTCGGATAACTACAGAGTTGCTTGTATCTTATGAAACAATCAGTCTAAATATTAAAAACTGTTTAACAATTTAGCCAAAACGCTTTGGAAACACTCAGCTGAAGCAGTTGTGTAAAAAGCCCTCAAAAGCCGCTATGTGAATTGTCAATCACAGCTGCTGGACAAACCGTCGGTTGAAGCCGCTAAATGAATAATAGTAATAAGACAAAGCCGCTGTGTAAACAATCAATTGGCACACCTAATAAAACATTTACCTAAAGACGCTGCTTAAACTATTAGCAAGGTAATAAAGCCTAAAGTAATGGAATCTAACAAATTCATCAAGAAAAGTGATTTAATTCACCAGTTTCACTGTAGCGATCGATTGCACCGATCAGACTTGTACAAAGGAATACAATGTAATCTCACGATTAACTTTGTTGCAATCGACGTCCAAAAGCATCTAACATACACCCAGCAAAGAGAGTTGAAATCATTCCATAAATGCTATATGAGCATAATTTCCGCTTCTTAATAATCTCTTTTTAATCACACCAAAGGGTCCGATGGGATAAAGGTGTTATAACCGACAGTCACTGTGAGAATATTAAACATTTTTGGCATTTTTTTTCTTTTGTTTCTAATGCAGAAACTTAAAAGTATTTAACATGTATTTAAAATTATTGATCTTAAATAACTTAAATTAATTTGCTGTGTGAGTAAAAGAGTAAAATTGCTAAAAGAGTAAAATTGCCATGAAAAATGATCTAAAGAGATTTCATAAGTATAGAGGATCCAGTGAAAAGGCGCCAAAAACAAGAGCGTCCTTCTTATGACAATCCCATGTGAAATTCATCGATAATTATCCAAATTTTCACTACTTCTAGATCATGATCCGCGGATCGTCTTAGCTTTTCTGTGTGCTGTTTTCAAATGGGCAAACTTCACAAACCATATCAAAATTTCAAGATATTTACATGGAAAGGCCAACATTTTTAGATACCCTGTCCCGCCGCTTCTTAACCCTTTAAATAACCGAATAGCCAAATATGAATAGACCAACAGACGACGGCAGACAGAGACAAAGGAAACAAAGCTATAAAAACAGGTCAGTACAATATTGGAAGTAAATACTTACGGGGTAACATTTCTCTGTTCGATGCACTTGATCAAATATTACCTCGATCGATATACAAACAAAACCATTTGGATATATTTTTGAAGATTATTAAACTTCAACGTTGTCTTAGCAACCTTTTGTTTCTTTGCACGGATACATTTCGTTAACGAAATGTGCAGAATGGGAAAACATTTGCCATCGACGCATAGAAGTCCACGGTTCTACGTGAGTCTCGCCGTGAAGGCCTTACCCACGGTGTGCGATACACTGGGCACATTACAATGCGATTGTCAACGGACTTGAACTTTGTGGACTTTGTGCTCGAATGTGGAGTTGCGTTGCAACCGGGTGCTACAGCCCCATAGAGTAGCAGAGGTGGTAAGATAGGCCGCACATCCGCCAATGGGGATTATGTCTATACTAGCATAATCAATGTGGTATTTTCTGGCCGGAAGAAAGAGCTGCTATAGTCAAGTTAAACTTGGACTATCTAGGAATAGGGTCTGACAATTTTGGGAGCATGCTACCGCATGCCAAGTTAAACTTGGCTATCATAAGGGCGTGGTCGTGGTCAATCACATCGTAATATGCGAAGTGTGTTGCACCGTGGATAAGATCTTCACGGCGAGACTCACGTTAAACCCCCGTGGACTCATCGTTAAGCAGTAGGCCCCTTTCAGCGTAATGCATAGATTCGTGTAATGCAAAGGGATTTGTTAGTTTTTTTTTTTTTTTAGAAGCAGTACAAAAGACCGAAATTCTTGGGATTACTTCCCTGGGTTCCTCACGATTTCAAACGGCATCTAAACCACTAAATTTCCCCACTTTTATGCTTTGTATAAAACACTAAAACCTTGTCCAACCCCCTGGTAATGTTCATAAGTATCAGTCGTTTTATTTTCGCATAATTCGTATCAGATGTGGCGCTTAATGAATGTTAATATTCAAACTGAGTATACGATATTTTCTTCCATTTACTCAGAGCAAAGATTTGTGTAAACTAAATTAATAAACTTAAAATCGATGGGATATAATAAGAATTCAATTCACAAATGAGTTATTCTGCGGTATTTAATATTAAGGCACTTTAATCGAATCACCCTAAATCTGTCTGACACTTGTATGGTTAAATGGTGATTTGTTGCTTCCGAAAAAGAGTTCTACGTTCTGCGGTAGAGAGTTTTCTTCTACCCCCACGTCATTATGAACACAAACGTTTAGTAATTTGACTTAAAATGGGTGAGTACATAAAATGTTTTGTCACAAGAGGAAATATTTGTTAGTAATGAATTCAATTGATTACTCCTGTTAAATTAACGTCATTGTAACATGAAGTTTCCCTCATGTGAATCCTTTATAAACGAGTATCCTTTATCCTTTATATACGAATGTATGTACATATATACGTATTCAAATGAATTTGAATCTGTTGATCCCATTAACCACATCGAATTCCTCCCAGCTCCTTAAAATCCTGTTACGAAAGCGTAAAATGAAATTGAGTTGGCCTCCAACCATTCGGCTATTATAATGATTGTAAGGACTTAATGCGGTCGACATATTGGCAGAGAGAATGGTCGATTTTGGTTGGAGTTCAACAGACATTCATTCAATACATGAAAATTCCATTGTCTGGAAAATCAATATGCGACTGTGACAGAACTCACTAAATAGTATTACAGTACGAGTAAGGCATCCTTTGTTTGATAAGCTGGGAATTTCTCATGGCTAATTAATGTGTAATAATTGTTAACAAGTTAGGTTTGTATTCTAACCGTAAATGTCAGTTTGTATTTGACAAGCAATAATATAAATTATCGCCTGAATGCTTGCAAGGAAATCTCTTTTCGTTGCGGGCTATTCCAAACTTTTCATTGTAATTTAATATGGTCTAATGTTTCGGGTTACCTTTTTGTCCAAGATTTAAATTAAAATTTGGCTTAATGCCATAAAAACAGCCACAAGCTCGTACCATGTTCTTCGTTACTCACATGTTTAATGTGAACACACACATACATTTGCACGTTGGCACTGCTGAAAGAAGCATCGCACAAACATTTAGTTGCTTTTCACACTGGCAGTTGTGGGAAGGCCCCCCGAACGGGGCTCATTCTTCACCACGGGTAGTTAATGTATTTAAGCTTATTTGAAATCATACACATGAATAGTATGTACGGGTAGGAAGGATGCAATACACCATTTCCAATAGAATATTTTGCATAACTTGGAAGGAAAGCAAATGACATTTTAGAAGTTGAAAATACATTTAAGATGTATTTTCAATTTCTTAAATTAATTTGCCCTAATGAATGTTCTGTTGTTAGCGGCTAATAATGAGGAATGATTTAGAAAAAATGTTGGAAAGGCAATACAAAGTTGAATTTTTTTATTTCAAAATTAGTGAAAATTATGAAAATTAGTGAAAAATTATTAAAAAGACAAAAAAAGTAATAAGACGTTATTACAAAGTGCAAAAAATTGCACCACCACTACTTTGAAAGCGCCTGCCCCACACATGTTTCTTTTCCCAAAAAGCTTTTTCTTTAACAATAACGAGTTTTTTTTATTAAACTGTACAATACTGTCGAATAATACAGGGTGGCGCAATAGAACTTGCATATTGCATCATCTTTTTTGTGGGGTAGAAAAGGCGCGGGCGGGGGGCGCCTACATCGTTGGGTTGGCGCGCTCATGGAGTTTTAGTCGCTATGAATCACTTCGACTGGAAGCGTCGCGCATTTTGCGTGCGCGCATTTTGCGAGAACTCTCGTTCATATATTGCTACTGGGTGACTATATTGTGCTGAATATGGACTACGGCGAATTAGTGAAGCTCCGAGTGCTAATTTAATTAAAATATGGGTAAAGCGTTTTGAAGAGACCGGTTCAACATTTAAACCACAAGCAAATGGTCGCCCAACAACATCTAGGACCGAAGACAATGTTGAGAGAGTTATGGAGTCAGTACGAGGAAATCCACAAATGTCGACTCGCAAGAGCAGACGATCTTCTTACAATTATCGCGACGAAGTTTGCAACGAATTTTAACATTGGATCTTAAACTGCATCCATATAAGCTGCAATTAACAGAAGAATTGAAAGAGTCAGACTTCATAGCAATGCTCGCATTTGCTAATGAAATGCTTAAACGATTTTCCAATTCTGACAATATCCTTTTCTCTGACGAGGCTCATTTCCTTATGAATGGGTTCGTAGACCACCAAATTGTCGTTACTGGAACAGTGAAAATCCCAAAATCAAACACCAGAAACCATTGCATAGTCCTAAAGTGACAGTATGGGCAGCAATCTCTGGCAGAGGAATAATTGGTCCTTTTTTCTTCGAAAATGCGCGGGACCAAAACGTCACGGTTAATACGGAACGCTATGTTGAGATGTTGGACGGATGTTTGGCTCCAGAAGTTGAAAGTTCAAGAATAGTGAATTCCAGAACTTGGTTCCAACAATATGGAGCTACCTGTCACACATCAAATGACTCCATGGCGGTGGTGAAGTAGATGTTCGCTGGCAGACTGAGAGGTGATATCCCATGGCCCCCACGTAGTCCAGACTTGACGCCTCTTGACTTTTTTTTTGTGGGGATACCTCAAACACAAAGTCTACAGTAATAATCCAAGAAACATCGTTCAGCTCAAGGAGAATATCCGTGGTGAAATGGCAGCCATTACACCAGTATTACTGAATAAAGTTTTCAATAATTTTCATTTGCGGTTAGAGGAGTGCCGTCGTAGAGAGGGTCACCATTTAGATGATGTTATTTTTAAAAAATAAACTCCATTTATTACTCTACAATGCCTTAGATTTATTTTAACCATACCTTTTGTATTTATTTTTTAATCTATTTTTTAAATATACACGTTCTATTGCGCCACCCTGTATAATATAATTTAAATTAAATAACATGTAAGAGCATAAAAGAGAGGAGAAAAAGAGAAGAGCATAAAACTTAAACAAACTGTAAAATGGTCTATGTAACCTTATCGTGTTGGGGGCCCACAAACCAAATAAATATATGAATTTACGTATTATATGAAGTGGTAAATGTTGCCAAATTTTTAGTTACTTCTACTACACATAACTTTTACCCCAATTTTCCCCATACACAAATTAAAGGAGTTTACTGGAATCTTCTATGTTACTAAATAAAATTTATTGTTATAAGTGCACCACATTGCATGTAATATCTTATCGTGGTTATCTTTAACTGCAGAGTCCACGGGGGTTTAACGTGAGTCTTGGCGTGAAGGCCTTACCCACAGTGTGCGACACACTGGGCATATAACAATGCGATTGCCAACGCGCCCCTGGGAGAGCCAAGTAAAACTTGGACTATCTAGGAAAAGGGGCTGACAATTTTGGTGCCGCCTCAATTGTCGGCCCTTTCTTTCAGCCAGGAGATATGGAACATACCCCCATTGGCGGAAGTGAGGTCTACCTTACCACCCTGCCACTCTATGGGTCTGAAGCACCCGATTGTAACGCAACTCCACATTCGAGCGCAAAGTCTCTACCAGCGATTTTAGTATCGACCACAACCCGCATGATGCTCCCACTAGAGGTTCTACAGCAGATGATCATGCAGGAACTCAGTTCCTGGGCCTCCTGATCCACACGCTACCGACCAAATTCGCTGGTTGGTGCTGCGCAGCAAAATCTGTTACAAAATTGTGATTTATATACCATACTTCATGGGATTGGTCGGTCTTTAACTCCTGGTTTCAATGAAAACACTGTTCTATACGAAAAATATCGACAATGATAGTATTCTGTACGAAATGTGCCAACAAAGACAGTTTCCTCTACGAAAAGTGGAAGCAAGGTAAATTTTTTTATTAAGAGTCAACAAAGACACTTCTCCTATACAAAAAGTGTCAACAAAGACTCTTTTCCTATACAAAAAGTGTCAACAAAGACTTTTTTCCTTTACGAAAAGTGTCAACACAAACTCTTTTCCTATACGAAAATTGTCAACAAAGGCTCTTTTCCTATACGAAAATTGTCAACAAAAACTCTTTTCTTATACGAAAATTGTCAGCAAAGACTTTTTTCCTATACGAAAATTGTCAACAAAGACTCTTTCTATACGAAAAGTGTCAACAAAGACTCTTTCTATACGAAAAGTGTCAACAAAACCTCTTTTCCTATACGAAAATTGTCAACAAAGACTCTTTTCCTATACGAAAATTGTCAACAAAGACTCTTGTTCTATACGAAAAGTGTCAACACAAACTCTTTTCCTATACAAAAATTGTCAAGAGAGACTCTTTTTCTATACGAAAGGCGTCAACAAACACTCTTTTCCTATACGAAAAGTGTCAACAAAGATTCTTTTCCTGTCCGAAAAGTGTTAGCAAAGACTCTTTTCTACATGGTGAAGCCATCGTGCTACCGCCCATTGTGAAATGTCAATGGGAACCGTTATTTAAAGATGTTGAAGAAATTGTTTTACCCAGAACTGCACCGAAAACGTATCTGTTTCACATAGCCAGACCGGTTACGACGGAGCTCCAACGAAAATTTCCAAACAAATTAATATCCAGAAACTCCACTTTCCGCCGGCCTACAAGGTCATTTGACCTGGCTGCACCAAACTTTTTTTTCTATGGAATTATGTTAAGCAAGAGGTGTACGAAACGAAACTATGGAATTTTACTGAATGGAAGCACCCCATTAAAATACTATTTGAGACGATCCCGCCTGTAGTCCTTCAAGCCGCAATGAATAATTTTCTGATCAGGCGACACAAATGCGTGAATGAGCATGGAGGTCATTTACATTCTATCATCTTGAAAACTAATTAGTTATACAAAATGTAATCGAATCTATTACATAATAAAAATACAAGATGAATGACATACATTGATTAAAAATATAACGTTATTTTAATTATTTTATAGTATTGCAATTGGTAGGCCACCCTGTATATGAAGTGTTAATAAAGATATTTTTCTATTCGTACAGCATCAGCCAAGATGTCTTTCTATATGTGGTATATGACCATAAACACACTGCCCTATAAGAAAATTTTCAAAAAAGTTTTCTAAATGAAAGATGTCAATAAATACTCTTTACTAAAGCAGGTTTTGTGCGAGAAAAGCCAATAAAGATAGTTTTGTGTGCGAAAAACAATAAAGACAATTTCTATACAAATCGAATCAGGTTTGTATAAAAGCTGTCCAAGAAACAAAAACAAAAAAAAAAAAACAACAAAACAATGCTAAACATGTTTAATATTCTTACAACGACTGTCGGTTATAACGAATTTATTCCATCGGTCCCTTTGGTGTGATTAAAAAGATATTACCAAGAAGTGGAAATTATGCTCATATAGCATTTGTGGAATGATTTCCACTCTCTTTGCTGGGTGTATGTTAGATGCTTTTGGATATCGATTGCAACAAAGTTATTCGTGAGATTATATTGTGTTCCTTTGTTCAAGTCTGATCGGTGTAATCGATCGCTGCAGTGAAACTGGTGAACAAACTCACTGTTCTTGGTGGATTTGTTAGATTGCATTACTTTAAGCTTTATTATCTTGCTAATAGTTTAAACAGCGTCTTTAGCTTAATGTTTTACCAGCAGTTCCAATTGATTATATACACAGCGGCTTTGGCTTATTATCCATTTAGCGGCTTCAACCGACGGTTTGTCCAGCAGCTGTGATTGACAATTCACATAGCGGCTTTTGAGGGCTTTTTACACAACTGCTTCAGCTGAGTGTTTCCGAAGCGTTTTGGCTAAATTGTTAAACAGTTTTAAATATTTAGACTGATTGTTTCATAAGATACAAGCAACTCTGTAGTTATCCGAACATGGAAATATTAAAATTCCATAAATCATGAAATCATCGGCTTTCTGGTCCATGGGTATCTTAACTTGAAAACCGTGAAACCATGGTGATCTTAACCCAAAATTATGGGAGTCCAAATGCTTGCTTGAATCGGCAAGCATACCTGAATCCCAGCATACCCTAAAAAATCTGATATCGCAAGGCATGACAGGACGAAATAATGAATACCCTGAGTACGATACATAACAGATTCTACGATTAATTACAATTCATGAGAAGTTTAATACATGTTTTTCTGTCTCCAGTAGAAAATCTTCTTCCTTTTTCAACACAATTTTACTAGCATCCGTTGAGCAAAGTTTATTATTATTTGAGATAAGCAAATTTACCCGCAATCGAATGGATGAATTGAAATCGATTATGTTAGCATAACTCCAACGTCTAGTGAAAATAATTGACAAAAAATTTAAAATGTTTCAAAATGAAAAGAAAAAATAGCATATATTTTGCATATATTTGTGCTGCTCATCAATGCTTCTCTTTATTTGAAAATTAAATGGAACCAAAAAGGAGCGACAATTTGAGGTCCCCTTGACCTTAAGAACAAACAATGGATTTTATGTGAAGTAGAACTTTGGATAATTCAAACAACATGTGCTTACATTGTAATTTAGTAAAATAGACATTCCAAAAACATTAAATATTTTGGGGTCGATTGAGTATTACTGAAGAGTCGTTGCATGCTTGGATATTTCAAGCAAGGAAACAAACCATAAATTGCTTTAATTATTTACTAACGTGGTTGTTGTTGTTTCTTCAAAGATGAGAATGAATTTTCGTTTTCAGAATTATCAAAAAAAAAAAAAAAACATAAAATACATATCTTAGTTTTTCGACATTGAAGTCAGATTTGTTGACTTGAGCTGAGAATTTTCAAAATGGGGAGATAAAATTAGAGCGGATAATTATATACCAATGAAGTACCAATGCTGCCTGGATCTAAACAATCACATAAAATACTTTTTCAGCGCTTAAATAATACTTAAACTTTAAACGAGATCTTTCTGTAGAAGTGTAAACTATAGTTTATATACTGTAAGTTAAGGAATTTATTTTCAAAAAAAAAAAAAAATTAATGGAGGTGGCTGATATAAAGCACATTTTAAGCAATATAATCCCTTGCGGAAGGTTGTAGAAAACTTTAAGCGCCCTAGCACTTAATAAGTTTGTCGAAAGTTAGTGAAACTTTTACTTTGAAGCTCTTACCCCGAATGCGATAATGGAAATATTTTCAACTAAAATTCGAAAACAACAACAAATGTGAATTCAGATTCTACTGGCATTCACAGATGCTTTAGTTTGGATTTCAACAATACTCACGAGGGAGTGCTTAATTCAGTAAGAGACTAAATCAGAGAATTTGCTCAACTTATATTATTGTGTTTTATTATAAAATTGAGAGCGGTGTGCTTGAAAGATGAGGTCTTGGTGGCAGCTAATGAAAATAAAGACGCAAATTCTCACTAACTTTACTTACGAGGCTTCCGAGCACCGCTGTATTGCCATCCGGTGTTAACAAGTAGAGTTTTCTTGCACTTGGTTGTTTACGTTGGTCCTTAAACCACTACAAAATTTATTCATTTATAGGTAATTCAAATTCAGGGAACTTAATTGTGGACAATGCAAATTATAAATTTCAATTCATATTTCAAATCATATTTTCAATTTTGTTTAATTCATTAACATAATTACAAGTTTTTCTTTATAAGGATACATGATTGTGGCAACAAATATTTTTCATGTACATTTATTTGACCTTTTCAATTATTTTCTCCTACGGTTTCCCACTTTTTTGGTCAGTAATATAATATTATTGTATTTTACGTGCTGTGATTGACATGTTCATTTTTCAACACAAAAACAAGTTATTATCATTTTCTCAATAATTATCCATTGCTATTTTGCAGTAAATTAATTTCCATAGATTTTGATATATCCACGCATGTCATATTTTGTGTGCTGGACGGTTTGATGAGTATTTAATGGCAGAGGAAAAATATGCAATCCCAAACTAAATTGGAAATATGTATGGAGAAAAAGTTTACTCACCAAGGCATGATTTGAATTGGGAAATGGGTCATGAATTGGGATATATGTCGTTCCCTCATCTATAGCTTTCTAATGTGTGACATTTCTCGATGCAGCAAAGGTCCTGTTAAGGATTATTGGTATATGATGGGGTAACTATTAGGAGTAACTTTCCCCTGGTCCTTTTCAGGGAAACTAACTCAACTAAAATGTGTCGAATCGGTGAATCAGCTTTCCGCTTTTTGTAAAAGTGAAGAATTCAAAATCGACTTTTGAGTTTTGAAAAATTCAAAGAATCGGCCTGTTTGCACATTTTATAAATTTTTTGTTACCAGGATCTTTGTATAAAAAATAGTGTTGCAGTGCTATTGTATACAAATTGTATGGGCGAACAATGTCTGGCGAATATTCTCGAAAAGAATAAACGGGGGGAAAAATATTAGTTTATGAAAGATCTGAACCGTTAGGTTCATAAACAGAATAATACCTTTGTTACGCTTAAATAAAATACACAGTTGTTAAGGCTTCAGTCTTTATTTTCAGTGACTGTGTTTGGGTAAAATATTACTTCGTCCACATGACCAAACTCACTTACATTGTAATATTCGAAAAAAAAAAACTAAAAGAACGGGAGAGAGCTTTAGAAGTCGTTATTTCAGTACAGTGATGGTTATAAGAACAGATATTTATTAATTGTAATTCGACAATATTCGAAATTCATTAGTACAATGAACACAAATATTATCGCTGAATGTCTTTAATTGTAAAACGTTAATATTTACGATATCAGGCGCATTTCATCTAAGGGTTTCAGCAAAGTGCCGGCAAGATGTCCACTAATATCTCCAATTCAGCTTTACAAAGATTAACATCTGCCGCGAACTCTTTAAATATTGCTTTGTTCTAATTGCTAAATAATGAAGCAAAATTATAACTTATTGAAACATGTGCTTAGAAATTACTGAGACAGCATTCATCAATTTGTAAACTGATCAATTTATAAAGGAGGTAACCGACAGCGGCTGTTAAGCACTACAAACCAATAAAATGGACAAGATTTCTATTTTTAATTCGGGATTGAAGAGGAAAACTTTAATTTCGATAAATTGATCAATCTGCGATCCCAAAAAAAGAAGAAATCCTGTATTTTTCAATATAATCTTCGTTTTAGCTCGATACAGTCTTTCCATTGATGTTCAGTAGCTTCTATACTCCTTAAAATAACCATCAACTGCAGACTCCAGTTCTTCATCGTTGGCAAATCTTTTACCACTGAGCCATTTTTTCCATATCGGAAACAGAAAATTGTTTCAAGAAGCTAAATCTGGCGAATAATGTTAGTGATAAAGCAATTCGAATTATAACTAATTAATTTTGGCCATCGCAGTAGTGTGTATGAACTGAAGCATTGTCTTGATGCAACAATACTTTCCTTTTCGCCAACTGCGGTCTTTTTTTCCATAATTCTATTAGCTAACTGCTGCAATAAATTAGCATAATATTAACCATTTATGGTTTTTCCTTCCTGAAGATAACCAATAACAATAATCCTATGCGCATCCCAAGAAACAGACGCCATGACGTTGCCTGCAGACGGAACTGTCTTCGCCTTTTTTGGACACGATTTTCCCATTTCAGTCTACTGCTTTGACTGTTCCTTTGTCTCAGGTGTGAAGTGGTGGACCCATATCTTATCCAAATCGATGTAAAAATTAGGTTTTATTGCGGTGAAACACTGTACTGAAACATCTTTACGACTCTGCTTTTAATCTATTGAAAGTAAGCGCGGCATCCATCTTGCGACAGCTTTCCCATCTACAAATCTTTGGTCAATATACGATGTATAGAACCTTAGGAATGCTCATAATTTCAGCTAGCTTACGCGCCTTCAGCCAACTATCCTCCAAAACAATTTTGTGGATTTTCTTAGCCGTACCTGGCGTGGACATCCCAATTGGTCGACTACTACAGTGATCATCTTGGAAGCCGAGGCCGTATAACCTTGTTTAAATTCTACTACCCAAAATTTTACAGTCGTAAACAAAGGAGCAGACTCTCCTTGAGTACAATCTGGCTCGCCTTTAATATTGGCTGGTCTGAGACTTTTCTAAAGGAAATATTGAATTACATAACGCTGATCAACTTCTTCCATGTTTTCAAATTCACTGTTTACAATTCACTTTTGATGGCTGAAATAAAAATATTAAACAACGTGGCGCCTTTAAACCTAAAACAAATATTTTATAAGGTCGCCACTTTTCACCTAAATATTTTTTTTTCAATGTACTGGCTGTCGTTCTATTGAATTTTCAAGTTGAAATTTATTTACAAATGTTTTGAAATTTTTTAACGATAACCTCAGAATATGCCGGTACGAAGCGAATTGGTAGCACTTTTTCGCAGCTTCAGTGATAAACTGTTTATTAATGTAGCGCTCTGGAAAACTTTGGAAGTCCTATTTAGATTCTGGGTACATAATCTATGTGTTCCGTATGGTCTGAGTTCGAAGATCGTTAGATCGTCTCAATTTATTCCACAGAGTAATCAAAAAATACTCCTTTATTTTTCACCACATATTTTACACTTTTACAATTTTGATGTAAAACTTATGAATGAAAAACCTATAACAAAAAAATGCATTACTTTTTCTCCCTTAATTCGAATTCATATAGGGTGATTTTTTAATCGTAGTATTTTTAAAAGTCAAATAAAACACTCAAATTTGCATCATACGAGTATACTAAATTTTTTTATGGAATCGATAAATTGCTCTTTGCCATTTAATTTTTTAACATAATTTCATGCAAATGTTGTCTGCGGTTCCGTCTCAAAATGTCCATTCGGAAGGTCAAATTTTTCGTCAATTTTTCGAGCATTTCGGCCATATGTATTCCACGAATAACACGTGTTATGTTATCCTGTAAGCATTCAATAGTTTTCGGCTTGTCCACATAGACTAACGACTTGATATAACCCCACAATAAATAATCAAGAGGAGTTAAATCGCAAGATGAGTTGGCCCCCAAACTCACAGGGCCAAATCGAAAGATAACCTGCTCACCAAATTCATCTCTCAACATATCCATTGTTTCACGAGCAGTGTGGCATGTTGCACCGTTCTGATAAAACCACATGTCAACCAAGCTCAACTCAGTCAATTGGGGCAAAAAACTTCCTTGTGGTTGAGTAGCACATGCCCAATCGCTGAGAACGGCGACGAATTCACATTTCACGATCGTCATTAACACTGGTCGCTACGGCTGCAATATTTTCTTCGGTACGCACTCTACGCATGCGAGTCAAAGGTTTTATATCCAACAAAGTAAATTTGGTGCGAAATTTGGAGATAACAGCACGAATTATTGATTCAGCAGGTCGATTATTGCAACCATAAAATGGTCGTATCAATCGATGCACATTTGTCACAGAGCACGAATGTTGATAATAAATTTCAACGCTTTGCAATCGTTGCTCGTTTGTTAGTCTTTCCGTGATGAAATGGCAAAGTACACTGTACACTTATCACTTTGACAGATGACGTTTGGATGCCACCACCAACCAGTGCTGCCAACCTGAAAAACTTAAATCTGAAAAAATCATTCTATATCTCAAATCCATTGGAAATGGTGTAGCGCAGTCTATGTATAGAGAGCAGTAAACACCTCAACAATGCTGTGCATGCATAACATTTGCTAATTGAATATGTACATGATCATAGTTGTCGTCGGTGGCGTTTGGTCGTACAGAGAGCTGCACTCCAATCCAAATGCTCTACGACTCTGTCGTTGTAGTAGGCAGCAAAAGTTATTTGGCCCAGTGCCAGAAACCCTTTTTTTGTATTTGCTCTTTTTATCTGCCGGTCGCTTCTTTTCATAAGTTCCTTGCGGGAAACTCATATAACACAATTCACAACATTATTTTAACTAAACAATAAGTAAAAACTGCAATAGTTTGATGGGCTATCACTCCCTCGTGACCACCTAGTCGCCGTAACCACCATTGCCATCAAGAGCCATTGTTGGCTGGCAAAAATGACTGTTAGCAAGAGAGGGACTCACCCCTCTTGTTATCCTGTCTGTGGTGTGATGATGTGAAAACCATTAGATGGGCGTTGGATGGGGGCGGACTGGGGGCGGGTGAGTATTTGTGGGCTTAAATGGAAAAAGTTGCCTTCCACAAAATTTATATAAATTTAAGTCAGTCTCCTCTTTTAAGCATCGCCACCAGGAAGGCAGCATTATTGTTGTCACTGTGCTTTATGGCCGTGTGTAACAATGGCAGATGTGATAGCACCAGGCTATAAACGAAGTGCGATGATGTCTTCTAAAGGATTTCAAATATCAAATTTCAAAATTTTCTTTTCAAATGTTTTGAGTGGCCGGACGAGGGGGGAAACGAGTTTAATGCAAACTCTAGCAATCGCTTAATGCTGAAATGCGTTGTAAGGAGTTTGTGCTTTTAATTGTGCTTAATTGCACTTAAAATGATCTTTCAAAACAATAAACAAATTATTTTTCGGCAAACTTCTGCTGTATACACTCTCTCCAAGAATGACAAGCAAGTTTTTGCGGAATAGTAGTTGTGTAGTAGTAGTGGTAGCACCAGCAAATCCTGAAGAAATCCCCCCGACTGTTATCCAAATAAACAGCAACACCACCGCCAGCATCAGATTCGAAAGTACAAAGTCTCATTAGAGTCATAATTGTGTAATTCGAAATGACAGTTTTGTTACTGTAAATGACAAATTATGTTGTTGCCATTGCCCGAGAAGCAAAGGGGTAGAGGGGTCCTCTTTTTAAGTTTCCCCTAGCCAACAACAAGAAGAAACGGCAAAAGTTTAAACACCAAAGACGTGCTTACATCCAAATTGTATTAGTTGAACAATAAGTGACACTTGAAGATAAAACGAAGAATTATTATGAGCCCTCCACAAATAGGACCCATGAACAACGACGATTCAATAGAGTTATAAGGGATCATTTAAGACATCAAACAAGAAATTAACAATGAATACCAAACAAGGATATTTTGTGCACGCAAATACTTGGACAGTAATGGTATTAGTTAGTACTGTGGTCCTGTCAATAGTAAACTGTTAGACAAAAAATTCCTTGTTGGCATCTTAAGAGAAAATTAGATTTATACAAGAACTATTATAATTTTAAAACTTATAATAGTATCAGAAACTGTCATTTAACATCAAGTGGAAAATGGAATAAAGACCTCTTAGAAACAAGGCAACATTGTTGTTATAATGATAGCGACGTCCTGGAATATTCTATAGACAATGGCCAGTGATTCGTAACACGAAAAATATGGTATGGATCTCCTACTAATACGACTAATGTATGTGGGATTTATAAAGGAGGACTAAGGCTATCAAAAAGATTTGGTAACCAGTATTAACATAGGATTACATATAGATCTCTTATAAATTGAAACCGATTTCGATGCTATGCATTACTAACGGGTTATCAATTTGTCATTTTCAAAATAAAAAGTTAAATGAAATACATATGACTTCGATGAAACTTTTATTTCATTATAATGCTTGGACCCTGCCATTATGAACGAAATACAATGTCATTTAAATGACCGCCTTTGGATTGGTTGCAGCGGTGGATTCTTTTGAGGTAGTTTTCGGCCACTTTTTTGCACATTTCAGGCGGTGTCTCGGGGATAACTTGACGAATGTTAGTTTTTAATTACGCCAACGTTTGGGGATTATCCATGTAAACACGGTCTTTGACGCAGTCCCACCAAAAGAGTCTAACGGCGTCAAATCGCTTGATTTTGGTGGCCAATTGACACCGCCAAAACGTGAAATTACGCTTTCTAGAAACTGCTCAAGCAATAAAGCCAAAACCGATCGTGTTGTGTAGCTTGTAGCTCCGCCTTGTTGAAACCACATTTCGTCCAGTTTATAATCTTCAATTGGAGGTAAAAAAGTCGGTTATCATACGGCCATAGCGATGTTAACGGTAACGGTTCCTCCAGCGTCACTTACGAAAAATACTGTCCAATTACACCTCCAGACCATAATGCGCACCAAACAATCACTTTTTCCGGATGCAATAGCTTTCCCCCAATCACTTCTGCGTTCACCGAGCGACATTTGAATTATCACTTTTGTAGTACATTTTAACTATTTTTCCTCGTATGGAGGTATCAGAGATCTCCAGGGAGTAACAATATTTGGGCCAGATGATAATTGAATAGTCGATAATATGCTCTCTACTCAGAGCGTGTTGGTTGGAGCAACGGAGTTTGCGTTTGCTCGACGTAGAGTTACTGTGACGTAATTGTAGGAAATGGGTCTGCCGCTCTTTTCGAGGCAGTCGCAACCGGGGGTTAAGTGGCTGCAAAACCGTTCGGGTAGGGCTGATCCCGCAGTTTTGTTTAACTTAATAGGCGGCAATTGCTGCACGTTGCACGAGCACCGCGGGCACGAGCACGGAGAGTGGGCCAACTACAGCGTTTGACCAGACGCCTTTGCTAGTACCGAGGATGAAGAGAATTTACGCGGACAGGGTGTCGAGTTCGTGCCTTGTTTATCCGTGTCTTACTCGATCTTTCGGGGAACACGGACAAGCATAAGAACTTCCACGTCTATATCACATGGCTGCCGCTCGCCGTCGTATAGCGGAAGGGGTTTGTAGTTTTTCCCCGTCTCCCACCGGCGAGGATACTGCATCCTTAAAATATAGTACCAACCGTTCTAACTACAAGGTGGAGCACGAATCATGCTACGGTGTAACAATAACTGACTGAAGATACTGCATCCTTGCAATGTAGTATCAACTGTTCAATTTACCTGGGTCACAGCATCAGCAGGTACCGCCACCCTGTACCTGCCGTCTCAAACCGGTGAGGATGCAGCATCTTTGCAATGTAGTATCAACTGTTCTATCTACCTGTGTTCACCGCATCAGCAGGTACAGAGTGGCGCACGAATCGTGCTACGGTGTAACAATAACTGTCAATGATTACCGTCATGTTAAAAGAGTTTTTTACCCAGAACTGCACCGAAAACGCATCCCTTTCAACAGCATTTGGTTGGTGTGGAGTAACTGCACACATAGCCAGACCGGTTATGGCGAAGCTTCAATGAAAATTCTCAAAAAAAAAAAATTAATATCCAGAAACCCCACTTTCCACTGGCCCCCTCCGTCACCTGATCTGACTGCACCAAACTCCTTTTAATGGGATTATGTCAAGCTAGAGGTTTACAAAATGAAACCAAGAAATGGACTAAATTGAAGCAGTTCATTAAAACGGTAAATAAGGTGATCCCGCAATGTACAATTTTTGGATCAGGTCTCGCATATGCGGAGATGAGCATAGAGGTTATGCACGGCCTAACATATTCAAAACCATTTAGTTTTAGAAAATAAAATTCTATTTTTTACACAATAAAAAAAAACAAAAACAGTAAGAAATACATTGACTAAAAATAATTGTTTGAATTTCTTGTTGTAGTGCAACTGGTGCGCCACCTTGTACTTCCGTTAGTGGTGAGTGTATTTATAGAACTTAAACGAAAATTATTGTGTTAGTTTCCTCTATGAAAAGTAGAAACAAAGTCATTTTTCTTTATGAAGAGTCAACAGAGACTCTTTTGCTATACGAAAAGTGTCAACAAAGACTCCTTTCTACATGGTGACGTTATCGTGCTACTGCCCAATGTCAACTGTCAACGGGAACCGTTAACTAAATATGTTGAAGGAGTTTTTTTTAACCCAGAACTGCACCAAAAACGTATCCGTTTCAACTGCACAAATAGCCAGACCGGCCAGACAAATTAATATCCAGAAACTGAATTTTCCTTGGGGGTTACCTGACCTGGCTGCTCCAGACTTTTTTCTATTGAGATTATGTTAAGCAAGAGGTGTACGAAACGAAACCAAAGAATTTGACAGAATCGAAGCAGTCCATTACAATAATAATTGAGACGATCCCGACCTTAGTCCTTCAGGCCGCAATGAATAATTTTCTGATCAGTAGGCGCGTATGGGTGAATGAACATAGGAGTCAATCAATCTTCCAATTCATCGTCCAATTAGTTATACAAAATAAAATTGAATTTTTTATACAATAAAAAGACAAATAAATGAAATACATTGATTAAAAAAAAGTTATTTGAATTTCTTATTGCAGTGCAGTTGGTGCGCCACCCTGTATGTAAGGTTTCTAGTCTATACTATCTTTACTGCAGGCCAACCAATCGGGTGAAGTATGGTGTATAAATCACAATTTGGTAGCAGCTTAGTTGCGTAGCTCTCACCGGAGAGTTTGAGTGGCAGCGTGGGGATCAGGCACAGAGTTCTCGCCTAATCATTTGGTGTTGGACTCTATAGTGGAAGCATCATACGGGTTGTTGATTCAAGCCAAAATCGCTGGTAGAGTCATTGAGCTCGAATGTGCCCTTGCCTTGCAACTCGTGGAGTTGCAGAGATGGTAAGATAGGTCTCATCTCCGCCAATCGGTTTTATGTTCGATACTAGCATAATCAATTTGGTATCTTCTGGCTGGAAGAAAGGGTTGATAGTGGCGGTAGCTTGCTCCCAAAATTGTCGGCTCTTAGTCCTAGATAGTCCAAGTTAAATTGGCTCCCCCAGATGGGAGCTAGCAATCGCTTTTCAATATGCCTAGTGTGATTAGCACAATATTAGGTAAGGCCTTTGCAGCGACATTCGCATAAAATCAAGGTGGACTCTATACTGATTTCTAGCTTTTCAAATTAGAATCCAAATCGTTTAAATTGCTCTCAAATGTGGAGATAATTAATGAAGATCAAGTATTTTCGGTAGTGCTGTTTGTATCCTGAAATTTCTACGGATCTTGCATTGCTTCAGGATCTCCTGAAGGTAATGCGAGAACTTGGGAAACACTGTTCTTCGTCTATCCGAGGTGTCTATAGGTAGATAGGCCTCACTCCTACCCGGGAGGAAGATCACTTCATACCAGTGACTTCAAAGGTACTTTGGCAGAGAGAGGAAATATGCCCTGAGGAAATTTTTCCAAGGGAACCTGTTTCGTATTTCTAAGGTGCTTCGACTAATCCTTCCGGGATTAGTTTGAGTTCCCCAAAGGGGCGCTGGCGGTCGCAAACACGTTCAAGAACAGTCCCATGTGTGGTGGCACACCGTGAGTAAGGCTATCAAAGCGAGACCCACGTTAAACCCGACAATTGTTGTATCCTGAAGTCACACCTTCAACTTACGCACTCAGACATTTCGAACTATGATTTCCTGATATCGCTTTCTAATTTTATTAGTGTACCTATCATTATTATTACATATTACATACTATACATAGTACATAAACCACTGCTGCCGCTGTAGGCTCTCCTACACCCCTCCACATTCAACTTTTGCCGCCTAAAACGGATGCAGTACTCGCTCCGCTCGCATAACTTCCCTAACGTATCTACACTGTGCACACATGTCACTTCTTTTCACTATTAATATTTTGATATGTGTGTTTAAGAGAGCCCACCGCCAGATGTGTGAATACACATGTATAGTTTTTGTGCTCTTCAGCACTTATAGACTCTCGCTTAGATTAAAATTTATAAACTTTGTCTGAAGTGGTAACTAAACTAAAATGTTGGCTCAGTGCCAAATGCCACAGACGTCAGTTGCAATAACCTCAAGTGTTGTCAGAAAACAGTTTCACACACAAAGGCACCTTTTTTCCTCGACTCTTCACCAAAAAAAATAAAAAAAAGGGAAAAAAAGGAAGAGAAGCACCTCTTCAACCGGGTCTCTCCTCTAACAAATGTATCACTTGAACACTTTGTGTACATTTCAGCTAGCTAGAGGGGAAAAACTCAATTGTTTACCATGATTTTCCTCCTCTTTTCCATTTTTTTCTGCTTTCGATGCAATTTGGATGGAGTAGCAGCGAAGTTTTCACTGATAGCTGACTTTTTTTTTTGTTTTTTCATTAAATTCGAATTTCAAACAAACAACAAAAAGTACACAAAAACAAGTTCAAATGCAATGTTACTGATGCAACCTGTTGTCGCCGCGCAGTTTATTTGTTTATGCTAATGCAAATAAGCAAATACACGAATTCAAAACCCCAACAATCAGTTGTTGCCGAAAATTGATAATTTGTTTTGCAAATAGTTTGTCCAGCTTAATGCGATTACAATTGAAATTTGAAATTATGTACATGCAATTGACATTAGGCCCAAATAAGTTTGTACAATTGTGGCTGTTAATCAATGGTGACATGTCACCATTAGCGTTAGTAGAATTGCTGATAAGCCAATAACACAATTCTATGGTTGACTAAATATTCTCGAAAATGCAATAATCGTTGGTATCTGAACAAATGATAATGAAATGCGGTGTGATTGCATTGAAGCACATTAGAATGTGATTTGTAAATGGTTATGGCAGGATGGCCTATCTCACAATAATATCCTTAGGATGGGGAAAAACATTAGCAAAATACGTGATTTGTATTATAGTGATTAAGT
>JAHXMU010000253.1:526333-541901 GCA_019455685.1 Philornis downsi
ATTTTGTTGACCCCATAAAAAAAGTCTTATGCAGTCAGGACAGGTGACCTTTGGGGCCAGCGAAAAATGAAGTTTCTGAATATTAATTTGTTTGTGAATTTTCGTTAGAGCTTCGTCATAACCGGTCTGGCTATGTGTGTGCAGTTGCTCCATCTTGCTAGAACCAAATGCTGTTGAAACGGATACGTCTGCGGTGCAGTTCTGGTTAAAAAAAACTTCTTCAACGTCATTAAACATTGGTCTGCACTGACAGGTGATAGTAGCACGATTTGTGCGTCACCCTGTATGAACACACTGCTGCAAATACTTCAAATTTGGCAATGCAATTGCTAAGTTCATCACGTTCAATGTAACACATGCGCAAACAGTTCCATCATAACTTTTTGGTACTTTTGTTCACTTAAGAGGCTTGAACAATTCATCCTGGCAAAATAGCGGAATTAAATTATCAATGCTTTTGTGCAATAATTGTATTTTGAACCTGGATTATCTTAACAAGCAGCTTATTATCGTAACAATCGATTCTTTTCGGAATTTGGTGATGAAGCGCCATTCCGGCAATCGCATTTTGCTGGGTTGCGAAACCAGTTCTAGCTGTCAGTCAACCCAAGACGGTTTTCGCAAAGGTCGGCAAATTTGCTTAATTTCATTTCTGCTAGTAACATTTGGATTTTACTGAAGATGGTCCTAACCGTGTTTACTGCACACTTTCTTACAATCATCCACAAAAGTATATTGAAGACATCCCATATTAGGCTGTCGCACCGTCTAAACCCTCATCTAATATGAGATATAATAAAAGGAATCCTTTACTTTAGCATGACATTGAAAGATGTATTTAGCATATTTGAAATGATCCCATATTAATTAAGTACCCACCGTTTTATTCAATAACTTGCTGCCATTTTGAACGTAATTTAATTATGATTATAATCATAAAAAGCCTCATCGCTATTGGCAAAAAACAGGAACAGCCTATTTTTACAGGTTCTCTCGAGGTAAATTCTCACCAGAAAAATCATTCGCCATAGACGCGAACAGGTGGTAATCACTTGACACCAGGTTCGGACTATAAAATTAATGCAAGAGAACCACCCAACTAAGTTCCTGGAGCCCTTGGTGATTCACTATCGAAGTGTGTAAATTGGTGTTGTCCTGCTGGAATAAAATTCCTCTCCTATTGGCCAATGTTGATCGCCTCTGGGCGATTACTTTCTTTTAGGCGGTCTAATTGTAAACAAAATCAGCTAACCCTGATTCGAGTATAATAATTATCGTTTGGCATTATCGTAAAGGATCTACATATTATTGCCGGACACCAGAGGCTTCAGAAATGGGTCGATTTGTTATGATTCAGCAGTGATTCCCTGAAAGAAATTTGGTACATGAAGTCGTTTTTTGTTTTAACTCCTGGGGCACTCATATATCGAGCTTCGTTTTGTATCCTGTTTTATTCAAGTAGTTCTTTTTTTTTTTAAGATTTAGCTTCTTCGCAGTCGAAACGGTGCTTACATGATGGTCAGACTTGACGATTTCTATTATTCTATTGACATTTTAACAATTGGAATTTTTTTCGGTCAGTGCCATCCCAAAAATGCCTGTAAACTTCGCATATAGGCTAAAACACACGCATACATGCGAATCGAACGGTCGAAGACAGTACCATATTCAACAAAGGTCGACTTGTTTTTCCTTCGGTTCCCCCAGAGTTTGTCGCCTGTAAAAATATCTGGTAAATATTCAATTAAGCCGTACCGGTCATTGGTCTGCTGAATCTCATATACACTTTGGCTTCAACCAGGCTGTGATTCCAGTCCAGTCTGCTAGAATCCTACATGTTTGTAACGGATTATCCATTTAGTGATTTCAAAACGGCCGGTCTGGCAAGGCTGTCAGCTATTAAATACTCATACCTGTCATCTGAAGCGTTATTTATTAAGTGAAACGTTTGCCATTTACGAATATGGATCGCTGAACAACAGAAGAACGCGTATAAATATTTAAAACTTACTACAAAAGTAGTGATCTCTTACATGAGAAGTATCCAGAAAGCGTAGTCACGATTTGGACACGTTAATGAGCCACCAAGATCATGTGATTTGACTCCGTTGGACTTTTTTGTATGGCAACGCCCATATTTACGAGGACGCATTCCCCTCTCTATCAATGGTGTATGTACCAAATCTTGTTTACAAATTTCTAATAATTTCATAGGATATGGTCATTAACAATGTTAAGTTGTGTGGGCGGTGACACACCCTCTTTCCCAATCATAACTTAATTTAATTCGTGAAAATTTCGTAATAGAGTTTGTAATAGAAACGTGTTGTCATGGCGATTACCGCCATAATAAGTTGTTAAAAACAGGCATGGTGCAACTCATTTTTTTTATAGAACCTTCTTTTTCTTAGGTGGTGGCTGGAATAGACATCCCAATCTATTATACGCCGCCTGTAAAAAAAATTCTAAGTGGTTCGATCTTCTGGGATTATCCTCTAATTCGTTACACCAAGTTTCGATAGTGTTTATAAAGACTGTTCTTTCCAACGGAGTTTTGGTCGCCCTCTCCTGCGCCGTCCATCGGGTTTGTTGTCGAAAACTTTTCGTGCCGGAGCATTTGGGTCCAACCGGATAACATGACCCAGCCAACGCAATCACTATATATGTATATGTATATTAATGCGCTTGACCACGCCAATGTCGGCATATAATTCATACAGCTTATTTTCCTATCCATTTCAAAAATATGTGTACCGAATCTTATATTTATATTCAAATATTAGTTGTGTGGATAGTGCCACGAACCCTTTTCGAAATCTTAATCTAATATAGCACCCAATAATTTCGCAATCGATAGCATATAGCTTATAGTATCTATAGGTATATATAATTTCTATGGTGATCGGATTATTACTTTGACCAGCATAGGTGAGTTTAAAAAATCGGCTGACAGGTCTCACTTTTTACTTGAACACATTTTCTCAACCAAATCTCTTCTTTATATTTCTAATTGTTCATTAGATATGTTCGTTCAAATTTCTTATTTGAGTGGACAGTGCCTCGCCCCTATGTCCAATCGAGACCTTATACAGACTGCGATTTCTTCCTGGCCAACGTAAATATTCCGTGAAAATTTCATGGCAGTTACCCCTAAACTTAGAAACATCTGTTCAAAATAAAAATACACTCAAACAAAAGTTAACTAATTTTGAGTTAAAGCAAACTCAAATTGTGTAAAATTGATCTCTACAGGGCGCCAAGTACCTCCCTACTCAAAATAGGTAAGAAAATAAGAAAAATAAGAAATTTGCGTACTTATTTTGAATACGTACTATTTGGACGTACTATTTAGATGTACTACGTACTTAAAATAAGTGCGAAAATTTCTTATTTTTCTTATTTTCTTACTTATTTTGAGTAAGGAGGTACTTGGTGCTCAAATCAATTTCAGTTTCACTTCCGATAAAAATGTATTACTATTGAGTACATTTGGCGTGCTTATTTTTAGTACGTTTTTAGCTTAAATTCCGATACGAGTATTCTTTCGAGTGAATGAACATACAAACTTTTGATTTGATATAAATATATGGATATATAGATTTTCTGTTCATACCTTTAATTAATTGTAAATAAACTCAAGTTTAATCCATTGAATTTCATTATAGTATCAGATTTGTGACCCTTAGCTAAGCAACTTTTCTCGTTTTAAAATCTCTTTTCAGAATTGTTTTCCTAAAAAAAACAACAGCAAATAAATTTATCTGATTAAATTTATTAAGATGTACATGTTTTCCTTAAGATCTTGTGCTCTTGGCCATAAACACAACTAATAACATTTATCAAGAATTCATAATTCTTTCTATCAATGGCCACAGATTACCACGGTTCAATACTTTCATTGGAATGCGGGTAGCCATTTCTTTGAGTCTAAAAATTATTTATAATTTTTCTAAAATACCTTGGTCGACCAAAGTATCAAATCGAAACGCAATTGAAGCAATTTCATTGTTTTCGGTTTAATAAAATTTAAGCTTATTAGCATCCAACTCATGAATTACTTCGAATAAATTTCACGACTCTATTTGAAAAAAAAAAGATTTCCTATAAAGCATATCCTCTAGTTTTAGTGCTTCATTAACCTACATTCATTTACGATTAATTTCTCTTAATTTTCATTCCAGTTTGTTGCATTACTACAATACATTGGTGTCTGCTGTACTGCGATACAATTTTACTCTACGCAAATTTTACATGAATAATGATGAACGCTTTACTATTGTAAAGTTTCGTATTAATTCACATGACATAACAAAACGTTTGCATCGCACCCAGCCCTGCCTCTATTCTCGTACGGAGCCCCACAAAAGGATATGAAAGCATTCTCCGTCTGCTTAGTCTAATCTGGTCTATATTATTTGTACTGGAATGCGGTGGTATTCAAGCAGCCGTCAGGGAGGCGTTCAGCCATCGGGTATAAGAATACAGAAATAAACATGGTCGTAAGTATTCTCATCAATTTGGAAGCAGATGTTCTCAAGTCCTTTGTCTTTTATCTTATTAGCAGTAATCTATTCCATCAGTGCACTTGATGCGCCCACACCCCACAATGCCCCAGAAATTGCACTCAAAGAAAACTGCGGTGGTGGTTGGGGGAGGGGGGAAGAACATTGTTACAAAAACCGAACAAAATAATGGAAAATAGAGAAACTGAATTGTTAAGAATGAATTTCATTAAGGAGAAATAAACACATAATTTAAAGATACAATTTTATTTCTCAAGGACGTTTTCTACAATGAATGGAAAACATAGCAAATTATTTGTGTAGAGTCTAATGAAAATGTTTAATAAGAAAAAATGAATACATTAATTGTATTACGAACCTGAATTGTTGTGGGAGACCTTGGCATCCAAGGTATTTGTTCAAGTCAAATGGTCAGATATTTCCTTCCTGGAAAACAATCACCAACAATGGATTGAAACTATTGATTATAGATCGAATTTGGATAGCCAAATATGGAAAACGATATGCGAAACTTAATTTTATTTTAGTGAATGAATACATTAATTGTATTACGAACCTGAATTGATGTATAAGAGCTGGATATTCGAGGTATTTATTAAAATCAAATGGTCGGATATTCCCAACATGGAAAACAATCACCAACAATGGGCTGAAACTGTTGATTATAGATCGAATTTGGAAACGATAATATGGGAAACGATATGCGAAACTTAATTTTAGTTTGATGAGCCAATGCAAAATGATGGTGACCAACACAAAGTCCGCCATAAAGATAGTCAAAAATAGTACAAAGACGTAAATTAACAGAATATTCATTAGAAAATGTGATGGGGCAACACAAAGCCCGCAATAAATGTAGTCGGAGATAGTACAAAGTCATAAATTAATAGAACATTCATTAGAAAATATGATCGAAAACTTAACGTGAGACTTTCTTAACGTCATAGTGGCTGCAAGTTGCAACAAATACAACTTACTTACTACCCTACACGGCGATTAAACTGAATCCATCGATTATGAGCAGCTCGCACAAACGAATATTTTGGTAACATCTCAGAACCTTAGAAATTTGTAATGGAGTTTTTGTCGCCCAAGCCTGCGTCACGCATTCAGTTAATTCTTTATGGAAATGAACCTATCCGTCCATGTTGGTCATACACCAAAGCTTATACACATTTGCAGATGATGTCAATACACGGCGAAGGCCCAAGTTTAACCAACAATCTTGTTACAGCCACAAACTGGGCTAAGCTTAGCAATAATTGCAAGGATTGCTTAAAATATTGCAATATATTCCCCATAAATAACAAACTATCGGAACATCTTTTCCTCTCCATAAGATATAACTGCAAAATATGCATTTCAGATGTAGCAACCACTTCTGTAGGTGCCGGAACACATTGGGCACGCAATTTAGTTTTGATGTTGGAGAATAAAAAGAAATTACTGGGTGTCAAGTCAGTGCCATACAACGGATGACAGACAAATAATTATTATTAATTACACTGGCCAACAAGGTTTTGGACTGGAGCAACCAAATAGCTTTCATAGGATAATTGGTGGATTGAATTCGATACTGTAATTGAGTTTTCTCTATCACGTCAAGTTTTCGAGATACATACAAAATGTTTTTTTCTTATTCGTTTTTTTTTTTACATAAAAAATCATTAGTTTATTTAAAAATCAATGAATTTTCAAAAGTGAATGGCGCTATTTAAACGTCATTTGTATTTTCGGTTAGTTCGGTTTCACGTATTAGAGTTCAGTAATAGTCTCCCAGCATGGTTTTGTCCCAAAATCCCTGATAATTTCTTTCAATTTTCATTAAATCTTGGTGAGCACACTCACCTTGTTCGTTGTCCTCCACCGCACCTAGGTTTTGTGGAAAAAAATCTAAATGCAAATGAAAAAATGCATTTCGAGTGACATTCGTGCACCTAATTCGGGATAATTTTTCAATAATTCAGCAACAATTTGTTTGTAGTTGCCACTCTTATTTTTCCCAAGAAAACTGAAACTTCCTCCCATAAACATTGTGAAAAGTTGTCATCATTCAATAGCTTCGAAATCTGAGGCTAACAACTACGCCTTCTTTGCATATGAAATTTCAGGAAAAACCGCTAACTAATGCTGCACCATCTTTGCGCAGAGCCTTGACAAAGTTCTTAAAAAGTTCCAATTTTGTGTGCAGCGGCGGAAGACCAACGTTATGTGGATAAATTAATGGTTTATTTGAAATGTTTTGTTTTCCTTGTGAGTACTCAGTTCTTTTTGGCCACTCTGTTCTGACGTAATGATGACATGTAGCACGGCTATCCCGTAGACACAGGAAACAACAATATTTTGTGAAACCTCCTACCATACCAGTCTCTCTCCAAAGTACTTGAATTTAAAAATCAAAAAAAAAAAAAAAATCGAAGAAAAACGTCATTTATTGAAAGATATTTCGGACTCACTGCTCGTAGGACTGGGAATTGTTTGGAACTGACACTAACATTGTGTTTGTAGCACGAATCGTGCACCAACCTGTGCGTAAGAAAACTACACTGCAAGAAAAATCTTGTAAAACGTTCACTATTCTAGAGGTGCATTCAATACCAGTAGAATTGATTTTTTCCCCACAATGCAGGTTTTGCTCAATTCTTGTAAAACTTCAGTTTTCTGGCTTAAATATTGGTGCCTTCAATAATGACGAAAAAACGCATATTTCGTCACTATCTAACAATAAAACTTAAGTTGTTTCAAAATGGTTTGCAAAATGTTAAGTCCCCGGATTAAGTCGTTCTTAAGTCCACATTTGAAAGCACCACTAATAATCGTGTTGTTTTCTTTTTCGTATAAATAGACCTGCCTGTACATTAGACTGAGTCGCGGTCAATACATAAATTGAATCTCCACAAACAACCAATTCTGTTGAAATGAAAAGTTGCCTTCGAAATCTTAAAAAGGTATATTACAAGCAATGATCCATCAAAAAAAGTCAAAGTTAAATCAGTTTTATTATAAATCACATAAACACTAAAAAAATGCTGTACTCAGATTAAGTATAAAACAAATATTTGGAATTTGAGAGACCTCGAAACACTCAAAATAGACAAAAACAAAATGAAACAAACACAAAAAACTTAAAAGATTAAAATTCATGAAAATTAAATGCATTCATTAAATTCATCAAACAAGAAACTATATTAGCTGTGTTGTTCAAAGCTACTGTTAAACGATAAAGATTTGATTCTCAAATAGAAATCGAAGCAATTTATCTTTACAATACGCACTGATATGCATTAAGGAGAGTCACGAAAATTTTTAACTATCAAACCACCACCACCAATTGATTATGATGTAAGAAATATTTCGTCTCTGATTTACATCGTTTGTGATTCAAACACTTTTGTAAACTCCTCTAAAAATTATGTTTTTCCGGAATATACGAGTATTTATTGATGTGGAACTTTTGCCAATATTTTTATCTCTTTTTGTATACTCGTATTACATTGGTATACTAATTTTCTAGCGTATTTTCATCAATTTTCAAACAAACTTCAACTTTCGCTGATGACACTACATCCATGAGCATTAGCACTTGTCCATTAATGGATTCTAGACAACTGCAGTCTCATATACATATGAGTACATTAGAATCTTAGATCGAAAAGTGGAAGATAAAAATAAATGACTCTAAGAGTGTACAGGTTACATTCTCTTTTAGATAGAAGAATTGCCCATTCCTCACTATTCACGGTAGTACCATACCCGTTCATAACCATGTTAAATATCTGGGTATTCACCTTGGTCGACGTCTTACCGAATAAAATCACATTGACACAAAAATCACTCAATTGAAATTAAAAATGGCTCAACACCACTGGCTTATTGGCTCCCAGTCTACTCCCAGTTTGGAAAATAAAATCACCATCTTCAAAACCACATTGAAGCCAATATGGACATACGAGTATGGCATCCAGTTGTGGGGAACGGCATAGGCTTCAAATATAAATAAGCTACAGAGAAGACAATCAAGATCTCATGGTATATTAGGAATGATAACATAACAGATTTAAACATTCCTTATATTTCCGAGAAAATAAGAAAATTAAGCAGGTCATATATATCGAAGTTGTCCTCCCACTCAAACCCACTCGCTAAAAACCTTCAATATTTTCCCGGTCATATACGGCTAAGAAGAAAGGACACGCTAGACTTGATCCGGTAATACAAAACTCGGCTCACCAAAATAAGACCCGGCAATGATAGGATACTTTAGTTTAAGATAGAATTAAGATGTGAATACTTATTGTAAATTTCAAAAGAAAGATTCAATAAAGAAAATGAATAGAAACAAAAAAAAAAAAAGTTTCAATAAATGTCCTTTAACTCTAAAATTTGTCTTCCGATAATAGTTTTTGGCTTATCCGCTTAAATGAAAGAAAATCGCTCCTGGAAATAACATAATTTACACACATAATATCGATAAATTTTCAGAAAAATCGTTAAGTTGAATTAAACCATAGACTCAAGGTGAAACATCGCTAAATACTCTATTGAAGCATCTTCAGGACGCGGCTCTTATTCTATTCAAAGTAAGCGCGGCATCCATTTTGCGCACAGCTTTCTCATCTTAAAATTTCCGGTCAATATACGATGTATAGCACTTTTTGAAATACTTATAATTACAGCTAGCTTGCGCGCCTTCAGCGGACTATCGCTCAATACCAATTTGTGGATTTTCTTTACCGTATCTGGTGTGGACATCTCAATTGTTCGACCACTACGGTGTTTGTTTTGGCAGCTCGTACAGCCTCGTTTAAACTCTGCCACCCAATATTTTACAGCCGTAAACAAAGGAGCAGACTCCCCCAGAGTAGAATCGAGCTCGGCTTTAGTATAGGTTGGACTGAGACCTTTCAAATGGAAATATTGAATTACATGACGGTGGCCAATTTTTTCCATGTTTAAAAAATTTCACTGAGATCTTTTACTTTTGATGGTTCCAATAAAGAACGTGGCGTCCTGAAACTTAAAGCACATATTTTATAAGGTTGCGGCTTTTCATCAAAATATTTTTTTTCAAACTATTGGCACCATCTTTAGGTCAGGTCGGCTAGTCTTGAGACTGCCCACGTATACTGAAATATACGCCTATGTCGATAGTGCATCTTAACTCAAATAAAATTGCTGTTACAAAGCTTAATGTTTCTAAAAACAATATTGAAAGTGCGTTCTTTCATTCATCACAATTATCCAATTAAACTGAAACGTTTATGAATTGTCTGCGTAAAATTACCGGCAACGTCAACCTATTATAAAGGTTTTATTTTAAATTATTTTAATTATTTTAAATAAAACACAGATATTTAAAAAAAATCGTGAAACTTTATTATATCGTAAAGTAGACAGAATGAGGTTATGTATGGAACAACACATCAGGCAGATGGCCGCCGCGGCGTTGCTGGCACACACGCGATCTTTTAATGAAATTTTTAATGACTGTTTTGCACAAATACTGCGGTATTTCATTAATGCAGCGTCCAATTTCCTCTTTTAAGACTTGAGCCGTCGGCTTATTCGCGTAAACCATCGACTTCAAACAACCCCAAAGAAAAAATGGTTTAATGGTGTTAAATCGCACGATCTAGGTGGCCAATTCTGGTCTCCAAAACGCGAAATAACATGGCCGGGAAATGACTGATGCAGCAATTGAACTGTTTCTCTGGCTGTAGGACATGTGGCGCCGTCTTGTTGAAACCACATGCCCTCCACATTAATTTCTTCAATTCTAGGCACGAAAAAACTGGTTATCATTTCACGATACCGAACACCATTGACTGTTTGCGCTTGACATGCCTCATTTTCATAAAAAAAAGGCCAATGATGCCTCCAGCCACATAGTGACACGTTGAGGATGCATTTGCTTCCCGTGAATCACTCGAGGATTTTCCTCACCGCAAATGCGACAATTCTGCCTTTTGACGAAGCCATCAAGATGGAAATGGGCCTCGTCACTGAATATGATTTTATCGGCAAAATCAGCATTTTCATTTTGTCTCTCCAATACCCAATTAACGAACTCCCTTCACTGTCCATGATCAGCTGTCTTCAGTTCCTGACTGAATTGAACTTTGTATGCATGAAGATGCAAATCTTTCGTCAAAATTCGGCGCATAGTTGATTTGGAGACACCAATTTGCTGAGCTCGGCGTCGAATTGAGGTGGATGGAGTTTGAGCGACATTATCACGTACAGCTGCGACATTTTCGGTCGATCGACCTGGTCGAAGGCGCGTTGTTGTCTGTACATCACTAACAGACCCAGTTTTGGCCAATTTACCCATTAATCTCTTTACAGTTGATTTTTGGAGCATTATTGTGACCCCAAATTGATCACAATTTGCGAACTGTAGCCGCAAAACTTTCACACTTTTGGTAAAACAATTTCACAATGAGAATGCGTTGTTCATTCGTGTAGCGCTCCAGTTTTACTAACCTCGTACCTTCTACTAGCAAACAACAACAATTGTTCAAATGTCAAACAATGACACTTCGAATGGCGCCAAATTTTAATCTTGCGTTCTTGTTAGGACACCCTTTATTTATTCTATATTTATGATAAACTGAAAAACCACTGGTGTTGGTAGGATAATCAAATTTAGATTATTACTGATTAGGTTACAATTAAATTCTGGTTATTTTTTTTTTATCAATTTGAAGTTTTATTTTGTTCAATACAAATGCATTTTTAAGGATTCTTAGAAGAACTGATTAAACGAAGCAAAAAAATTGGTTAAACTGATTATTAGAAAATGATGATTTCCGAAATAACTGGCATATGGATGTAAACAAAAAACGGTTAGCTGATTTTCTGTTTCCTTTTTGAACACTCTACTCATAAATCTGAAATCACATTGAAATGAAAAACTACTTTCGAATGATATCTAGGATTTGGTGATTGGATAAACGCTGACGCTGAGTTGTATAAATTTTATCATGACAAAAAAAAAATATTGAAAAATGTTATAAAAACTCATAATTTTATTAATAAACCAGACAAGCACAAGTGTTACTTTACTCCGTACATGAAGGGCGACCCACCCTAATGTGCATATGTGCTTCTCCTCTAATCACCCAGCGTCCCAGTCGAACATCTGCTGTGATCCTTTGAAATTTGTTCGCCTTGCTTATAACTCACAACACAGTAGAACTTTGTGGCGGTATATGAAGGCCAAGGATGAACATGTGTGCGATAGTTTAAAATCCTGTTCAATACAAATTGCAACAGTTTTACAAATTTAAAAGTTGCCATCTTCGTGGTGCATTTGTTGCAGTTGTTGGTGTTCGCGGGACTTGAGTGCATTAAGAAACACTCGGGCTGTACACAAAAAAAGTGCCTACAAATGCGAGAGTGTTTTGGCAATTTGCCAAAGTTTTAAAAGCGTACTCTGCTGGGGGAAGAAACGGAACGAAACGAAACCAAAAAGAAAGGAAAAGAAATGCACGGGGAAAAACGCAAGAACCTTATCTCGCTTAATGCCTCCAACAAGTTCTTTTGTACATAAACATAGCCCCTGTACATATATATGTATCCTTGCATGCATTTGTATTTGCTATTGCAACTGTTGAGGATGTTGTTGCTGTTGTCGTTGTTGTGTTTGTTATCTGTATCTATATCTACTAATAATAGAAGTTGAAATGTTGTTGCTGTGTTGTGTTCCATTTTTTGGTCGTTGTTAATATTTTCTTTAATTTTTTGCTTCTTTTCTTCCCACATTTACTTGGCATTGCGTGCCAGTTGCAGCAGTTTGGGCAGGATGAGTGGCCACAGGGGGTGGTGGCTGGGGGTAGAAGGAACTGAACATTTCCATTCATTGTCACTTGCATAATTTCACTGTGTAAATCAACGCACATTTCACCATGGCGCTCAGAAGAAGCACAAAGCTTTCTTTCGCTCGCTTTAAGGAAACACGTCAACAAATAAATTGCCAAGAACTAAACAAACAAATGGCAAAATGGCTCGAACAGCATAAAGAGATCCCCTGAACGGGCGCACGAACGTGAAATATGCATAATAATGTTGCAACTAGTGGAAGAAAAAGAAGACGGCTGCTGAAGCATTGAAAAAAAAAACATGTCAAATGCAAACCACCAAAGTGCCACTTTATATTGCAATCGCTTAAAATTATGCTCGTGCAACGTTTCGTTTCCAGTTTCTTGGAGAGGCATTTTCAAGGTTTGTCCCTTTTTCTGGGAACGCAAAAAAGGTGGTCATCGGTGGTGGTTTCGTAAGGCCTTCAATGCTATTTACTTGGAAATTTTTACTTTATTTTTGTAAGGCTGTAAAAGACATTACGATATTGAAAATATTGCCATATTAGGATCTAAAATTCTGATCTTAATTCAGTTGCATAATTGGCCAGTAAAAAAAATCGAAGTCATTCCAAAGAATAGTATTTTCATAGCTTCTACAAATGCTATATGAACATATTTTCCGCTTCTAGGGAAGGTCTTTTTAACGACACCCAAGGATACCATGAAATAAAAGCACTGCAAGCGACAGTCGTTGTAAGAATATTAAATATTTATTTTTTGTTGTTGTTGTTTTCGACGCATTAACTTTAAATTTGTTGTTCATTAATGACTTAAATCAATTAGTTATATGAATTCTGATTAAAAGTAGAAAATAGTCATAAAAATGATCTAACAAGTTTTTATTGCCATAAAGGATCTGGTGAAAACGCAGTGAAAGGGCAGTGAAAATATGTCAAAAACCACGACATCCCTGCTATGACAAGCCCATGCTAAATTCATCGATGATTATCCATTTTTTTCACCGCTCCTAGACCACAATCAGCGAATCTTTTGAACTTTTCTGAATGCTTCCTTCTTACTGGGTACCCTTTTTGTAGCACATATTAAGAAACGATCACTCTCTGTGCTCTACCTATATATAGGTAATTAAACTGTAAGCAATTAAGCAAAACTGAAGATGGCTTTTTGCCCGAAACTGAAGTCAGCAATCTTGTCAGTTAAAATTACTACAAGTGATTATGTGTAAAGCTAAGCAGGATCCGAAAATACACTCTGAAACTTATGTATCCTCCTACCCTGTTTGCGGCGTACAGCCTCGAGGGCAATGACGCAGTACTTTGTTAGTAGCTTTGCTGACGATTCATCTGCCTTGTTGTTCTTTAGAGGGAGAGGCATAGTTTCCCCATTTGCACTGCTTTTCCCAAAAGTAATAACTTGTAAAAGTCTTCTATATACATTTGCGACACAACTCCCATATTCATAATCTCCCATTCCAGATTTCCATTATTGTTCTTATCCGAAGGGAGACAATAATTATAACCATGTCTTTCAATCTTTCGGTAGAACTTTCAGTCTGGCATGTCCAGTTCAGTCTATCTATATTGATATGTCGAAACTCTCATGATTGTGGAGTTCCATACCAGCCGCGTTGCCGTGCTCGTAGCATCCTCTTTCTCAAACGCTTTGCAACATTCTTCATCATACTAAGATTTATCTGAACGCATATTCAAGCGTAGCTTTTACGACATTTGTAATGTAATACGCAATATGTGTCAGGATTATCGGCATTACACTGGTCTACAAATTTGGAAATAAAATTGACTGCAGAAACTAAGTATGCTTTTTAACTAATCCGGGTGCGCTGCGTTCGAATCTGGCATAAAAATTGGCCTATCACGTCTTGTTAATTATTTATCGCATGCTGGCAATACCGTACAGTTAATACTGACTCTACAATTTCACAATTTATAATTTGACAGAAGGCCACATTTATTCAAAATCTATGCTAATCTATGCTGATTTTTCTAAAGCTTTTGATAAAGTTCCACATGAGTTATTGATTTGTAAGTTAAAAAAAATTGGCATCAGAGGTACAATTCTTAATTGGTTTCGTTCTTATTTAATGGATAGACAATGTTCAGTATGTATAGATGGAATTTAC
Source organism: Philornis downsi (assembly GCA_019455685.1). Classification (NCBI taxonomy): domain Eukaryota; kingdom Metazoa; phylum Arthropoda; class Insecta; order Diptera; family Muscidae; genus Philornis; species Philornis downsi. Next base: position 540,820 of record JAHXMU010000253.1, read on the forward strand.
TCAGCCTCTTATGTTCCCACTTCTGGTGTCCCTCAAGGAAGTATTTTGAGTCCACTACTTTTTAATATTTTCGTTAATGACATTTCGTTCTGTTTCCTTCATAATACATATCTATTATATGCGGATGGTCTTAAGACATTTAGAGCTATTGCATCAATTTATGATATTAATCTGTTGCAGGAAGATGTAGACAGACTTGTGATTTGGTCAATAATTAATGGTTTACCTCTTAATTTCTTCTTTCTAAGTTTAAGCAAATGACTTTTCACAGATGCCGAAATATTCTTATTTCGACTTATCGCATGCTTAATCATGAATTAGAAAATATATATGAAATTAAAGATTTAGGTATTGTATTTGATTCAAAATTAACATTCGTACCTCATGTGAATTACATTGTTCCCAAAGCATATTCTTCATTGTATTTCATTAGTAGGAATTCTACACAATTTACTTATCCGTACATTAAAAAGATTTTATATACATCGTTTGTACGAGATAAGTTGAAAAACATATTATTCAGTTTAAGTATTTAAATCGTATTTATCAATGTACTATTGGTAGTCTGTAAGGAAACTTAAATATCCATAGACTAAATAAATAAATGAAACGAAAATCTTCATAATAGTAGCGTTTAAGCATGTCACGAAGATCATGTGTTACTGATTCAAGCTATTATTGCTTTGTGTATGTTGAATATTTGGTTGGACAAAAAGGATATGCAATGTCAGAATCCTTAAAATACGCATATTTGCATTATTTTGGTTTTGCAGTCAGAAATTTGAACAAACCATGGGCACCGACAATATTTCGCAATAGTTGCAGAACTGTTTTATACAAGTGGTCAAATAACAAGAAGATCAATATCAATTTTTCAGTTCCAGTACTTTGAAGAGAGTCCAGTAAGCATCAAACCGATTGTTATTTCTATTTAACAAAAGTTGCTGGATTCAATATGAAAATTCGAAAAAATATTACTTACGCGAATGTCCCATCGGTTTCCAAACCAATTCAACGTCCACCAAATGATCCGCTACCAGTCATTCCCAGTGAGTCCGAAACATCTTTCATCAGCAGTGGTA
>JAHXMU010000253.1:546901-559095 GCA_019455685.1 Philornis downsi
TAACTATTTAGTTGTAGGGCACACAGACATACATTTAGATTAGATTTGCATAACGATAAACTAAGCACAGTTTTATGCTTTATATGCAAAATAATAATATGTATAATCTAAAATAATAAGCCAAAAATATAACCATAGGCAAAGATTAGGAAATGTAAATGTCGTCGAGAAGTTATTGAGGTCAATCGGGCAAAACACCATTTGAAACTTTTAGTGATGTTTGCACATGAGTTGAAATAAAAATAAATGTTATTTACATGATATTAAGGATGTTGTGATATTAAAATACTACCCTCTAGTTTTGAAGTGACTACACAATACTTTTAACGAACTTACAAAAAAATTAACATACAAATGCATTCCTAATTCGTAAAGAACAAATTTAAACAGACAGAGTTTATAATTCTATTATAGTTAGTGTTAATGTATAGGGTGGCGCAAAAGTAACGCTAAGATTTGACCAGTGAATACATTTTTTGTCTTTTAAGTCTTTTTTTTCGTCTCTTTACAGAATTAACTAAATAATACTTGGGAAATTTATGATGGAAAGGCTCAGCACTGAACAAAGAGCCAAAGTTGTTCAATTTTACTTTGAAAGTCAGCATTCGATTATTCAGATCATATCGAAATTTCTTTCATGTTCGAAATGCTCCTAGCCCTTCAACAATTTACCGGTTGGTTTAGCGTTTTGGGCAACAAGGGGCTGTCTGTGATCATCTGCGTGCTGGAAGACATCGTGCAGTTCGAAATGAAGTGACAATTACTCGAGTGATGAAGAAATGAGAAATTTTTCTGCTACAGATCTGCTATAGACAATAGAATATAGAGTCCACGGGGCTTTAACGTGAGTCTCGCCGTGAAGGCCTTAGACACGGTGTGAGACACACTGGACATATTACAATGCGATTGCCAAGTAATACTCGGACTGTGTAGGAAAAGGGGCTGACAATTTTGGTGCTGCCCCAATTGTCAGCCCTTTGTTCCAGCCAGGTGATACCAAATTGATTATGCTAGTATGGAACATAGTCCCCATTGGCGGATGTGAGACCTATCTTATCCCCTCTGCCACTCAATGGGTGTGTAGCACCCGGTTGCAATGTAAGTCCGCATTTGAGCACAAAGTCTCTACCAGCGATTTTGGTATCAACCACAACCCGCGTGATGCTCCCACTAGGGTTCCTACACCAAATGATCAGGCGGGAACTCAGTCCCGGTGCATCTTGATCCCCACGCTACCAGCCAAACTCACCGGTTGGAGCTGCGTAGCAAAACAAAAGCAAAGCTGCTACCAAATTGTGATTTATATAACATACTTCACGGGATTGGCCACCCTGTGGCAAAAGAATACAGACTAGACATTATTACAAACCTGCAGGTGCGGAGACTCCATGTAGATGGAACGATCGATACTACATTGCAAGGATATAATGTCCTCACAGGTGGGAGACGGGGAAAACTCCAAACCCCTTCCGTTCGGCGACGGTGAACGGCATCCATGAAGTATAGACCTAGGAAAAACCCGTGAGAGATCAAAAAGATACAGACGACAAGGCAGGAACCCGAGACATGCCCGTGTGTATCCCTCGGTACCAGACATAGCCTCTGGTTAAACTCTGTACCTAACCTACACCCAGTTTCAACCCCCTGCTGCCCAGCGACTGGTGCCCCTGCACACGAGCAACAGCTGCTGCCTATCAAGCTGAACGAGATTGTGGGATCAGCATGATCCGAATTGCCACGTAGCCGCTCAACCCTCAGGTCAGACTGCTTTGCAAAGGTCAGCAGATCCACTTCCCACTACTAAATCGTAGTAGCTCTACACCAAGCAAACGCTCTGGAAGCAAACACCGTTGCTCTAGCCAAAATGCCCTGGGTAGAGAGTATGTTGCTGACTATCCAGTCAACCACTGCCCTAGTTATCGCTAATCCTTGGAGGTGTCTTATATCTGCATATAAGGGGCATTCGTCAGTCTTCCTCTAGTGCACTACAATTGCACAACTCGCGATCGGACAGGACACTCTTATGCGGAGAGGCATTGAGTGACCTATGTCCCGTCAGCAAGAAACTAAGGCAGAGGTTAAAAACAAAATCAGGGTTTCTCCCAACGAACCTAACATCTGGAAAAAAAACCTAAATGTAGTACGTCTGTTATAACTCTCTCCCCAACATGTTTGCCATCTGGACAAGACACATTCATCCATGAGCCGACTAAGCTCAGCCCTACTGCAGCTCTCTACCCCCTCAATTAAAAAATAACTTTCTGGTTCGTTTTAGATCTAATCAGAAAAAAATAAGTTTAGAAAACACTGTATTGAGCCTATCAAAGGAATATCTTAATTTTGTCCAGAATCGAAAAGCCTGTCTTCAAACACCACATGAGATATTAACATAATTGAAATTTGAAGTTTACATGACATCTAAACCAAGAAATAACTTTTTAAATTGTTGATGTTCCTGTACCAGGGAAATTGACTAAAAGTTAATATTTGTGTTAGTAAATGCAACAGATTTGGAATGAGAGTTCATTAATCTGGGCATGACATATACGACGGCGATCCCAAAACTAGTCGTCATAACAGAGAAAACTTTAATTATTCCGTGAAATGGACTTTATATCTATATAAATCCAAATGCAAAATACTTCATAATGGGCCGTAAAATATGCCCAATTACTGTAAACGCCGTGGAGTCGATAAATTCGGATTATCCGCCACACTTTCAATAACAGAAGCGATATTTTCGGCAGTGCGTCATACGTTGCGATGATGCTCATGCCTGACAATGCTGCCAGTCTCTTAAAATTTCTTTATAATTTTGCCAATTCCTTGCGCTGTGGGCTAATTATGACGACCACGAAAAGTGCCCTCGTTTGAATTACCACATTTGTAGCAAGTTTTAACTATTTTTGCACGTTTTTCGGTTATTAAACGATCAACATTCGTATAGGGCAAGCATTTCACTAAATAAACAGTACTTCAGATGACAGGTATTTAACGGCTGACAGCCTTACCAGACCGGCGGTTTTGAAACTACTAAATGGATAACCCGGTTGAAGAGCACTCTGATACATTTACTTACGGAATTGATTACATCTTTACAAATATCTCACAACACAAAGTTTCCCATTACCATGACGCCATATCCACCAAACAATTGGTCTTCTCTAGAGTCATTCGATTACGTAAGATGAGCAATGACACCAATATGTTTCTTGTGATTTCTTCAACTGCATGACTTTGTTAGTACTCAATTGCATTCCAGAAGGAATACCTTTCTTTGTACCCATATTAACATCCATATATCTCTCTGTATGCAGTAGATGTAGAGAGTGTTGTCGGTTCCAACTTCCAGCTACGAGTACCTAATATATCGATTCATCTTGTCCAAGTCACAGGGAGGAGAATGTATCCATCCTGTATTATCGTAGCACAAACCAGAATACACGTTCAAGGGGAATACTCCTCCAAAGATAACACATTTTGTACAGTGTTTTCATTCGCATCAGGACACAATGAGAACTCTATTGTTGGCGGTGGGGATGGATGAGAAACATCCTGGTCGACTGGCTCGACTCTATGTAGTCTCTGTTTGTTGCGAGCATTTGAACAAAGAGACAATTCGCTGTAACAAATTTATGCAGAGAAATTCTTTGCAAGGAAAGAAAATTCAACTAAATTTACAACATGATTGTAAATTGACATTTTTATTTGTTTTACATGACTTTTAGAAAGCTAAGAAATGCTTATTGTAGTAGTATTACATGCATACTAATACACAGCAGCTGATCGAAAGATTACTAACGGTAGGGTGAATTTTCCAAAAAAAGTTTCCATTCATCTTAGTGTTTATTTGTTAATTAAACGCGTTACACGGTGATAATTAACAGGCATAGTGAACAGCCAATTTTAACTCGTATAATTTTTAGAATAATTTTCACTGGAAAAACAGGGTACGTCGAAAAGAGTTTTTATATTTCATTGATATTTTCATTCATTCATTAATGAGAGATTTGTTAGGCTTGCGAAGAGTCATTACATTCGTATAATTTTATACAGAACTACCCTGATTGGGTGTCTAACTACTGGCAAATACTAGCAAATACAAATATTTACTGGAAACTCGACAATTATATATTGTATGACAAGCTAACTTGTCCGGGATTAGTGGGTACAACATCCACGATAAATCTGTATTCAATCAATATTCATTTACAAAAGCTTAAATTTAAAAAAGTCAATATTTATTTTCACTTCACTTCACCCAATAAATACATGGAATTCACATACGGTTCAATTAAGAAAAATCGACGTTATTCTCAATCGATTGGGACGATTCTTGGTTAAAATATTCTATTAGGATAATTTCGTATAATAAACGAAATTTGTAACAAATAGATCTGTAATAAATGAGTTTAAGTTTAAGAATTGAGGTGCCTCTTTTTAAACGGGGAAATTTATGTTTGTAGCGTCAACTGGCGACAAAGTCATCCATGTTTAAGTTTTCGATACCATTTTGAGGAGTAATATTTCCGATTCGCTAAAAATTTAAAAAATTATTTAAAATGTGGGAAAATATCCTTTAAAGAATAACATCTCAAAGATAGTTTCCTCCTTTATTTTCATTTCTATTCAGAAATTCTTAAATTGATTTGTTTATAATATGTTGAAGTTTCAGCTTAGGGATATTGCAGTTTCACGAAAAATAACAATTACAATTAAAACAAATTTATAATTTATTTTTCATTCATACTTAGTCAACACAAATTTTGGAGCGAAAAATTCCCTCTCAATACAATTTTACTGAAACCGAGAATTTAAATGTTATGCAAATTTTAAACTTTAAGAGTTACGTGAAAATTCAAGTGAAATTAATAACAATTGGATTTCAATATTCCACAAATCTAAATGTGTAACAATACACACAAGGCACACTGTCTAGTTTCTCATTAAACTGTGTCCGATGGACACATGCATAGAGTTATATTTGAGTTGTGTTCTTCTTTGAGAACAGTTTCGTACCGGTGGTCAAAACTTCTCAATTGGTTTGTGAAGTTAAAGACCCTTAAGGTAGCCATAAAGTTCGACCAAGCACAAATAGCTAAGGATACTGGAGATGATATTTTGACGAATACCGAAATAGCTATCCGACCAGCCAGCTGTTTCAATACAATGAAATTGCAATTTTTTGAATTATATTCTATTAGCAATAATGAATAATTGCTCATAGAAAAACGATCTTGAAATGAATTTATATCCAAAATCATATGTAACAATTTTTACAAAATTATGTGAAGGTTAAGAATTCTTAATGTAGTTATTCAGGATTGTAAATGTAAGCCTTAAGACCTATTTAATTAAATTACAATATTTTAGCATATCGTCTCCATAATTCTATAACAAATGCATTACACAGGGTGGGCCATAAGGGTGTTGGCGGTTTAAATATTCAATTTCTCGGTAATGCGCGGGGGGGGGGATATGTTGTACGCTGCGCCGCTTCCTGGAAATTTAGTCGCCATGGAGCCGTACACGGGAGTGCAGCGTGCATTTTGTGTCCGAGCGTATTACGAAAACAATAAATCAGTGATTACTGCACGACGTTTGTATCGGCATGAACACGGTTTACACGATTTAAGTGAAGTTCCAAACGCCAATGTGATACGAAAATGGATCATAATGTTCGAAACAACCGGCTCAACAGCACCAATTACGGTTCGTGGTCGCCCAGTTTCTGCAAGATCAGCCGACATTTCGGAGCGTGTTCGTGTTTCAGTTCAGCGAAATCCGCAACAGTCAACACGTAAGAGAAGTCAGCCTTTGGATGTCAAAAGAACAACTTTACGACGAATTTTGAAACGTGATTTGCATTTGAAGGCTTATAAGATTCAGATAATCCAAGAATTAAAACCCGATGATGCCAATAACCGACTTAACTTTGTCAATTTGATGCTAGAGCGGTTCAACAATTTCAACAACGTGATTTTTAGTGATGAGGCCAATTTTCACCTTAATGGCCATGTGAACAAGCAAAATTGTCGGTTCTGGTCCGAGACTAATCCCCGACCCTTGCAAGAACGTCCACTTCACAGCCCTAAGCTTGTCGTGTGGGCTGGGATAACGTCAACCGGTATTATTGGACCATACTTTTTTGAGGACGAAAGAGGGCATGCGATGACGGTTAGAGCGAACAATTATTGCAACATGCTAGCAGACTTTTTGGTGCCAGCTTTGCAAGAACTTCAAGGCAATACCTCGAGGATGTGGTTTCAATAGGATGGGGCCACATGTCATACGGCTAGGGTATCCATAGAGCTGCTGAAAAATGTTTTTCCTCAAAAACTCATTTCGAAAAGGGGGGATATTGAATGGCCCCCACGTAGTCCCGATCTCTCTCCATGCGATTATTTTCTATGGGGCTACCTCAAATCGGTAGTCTACGAGAATAATCCGACCAATTTAGAGCAATTGAAGAGGAACATTATTCAGGAAAGTAACAACATACCGAGGACAACTTTTCAACGAGTTTTCCAAAATTTGCGACTTCGGTTCCAAGAGTGTCAAGCAGCCGAGGGAAGCCATTTGGACAATATTATTTTTAAGTCTTAAAAATTTCCATGCTTCTACTTTTTAAAAATACAAATACATTTTTTTTATGTTTCGTAGTTTTTTTTAATTGAACATTTAAACCGCCAACACCCTTATGGGCTACCCTGTACAACTTTACAATACTAATGTTATAAATAAGTTTTTGTAACTTAATAGCACAAAAATATGATTTAAAATATGATGGTCTACTTCACTTGTTAGAATTTTTCACTTTGTATGTTTTTCGTCCTAAAATACGGAATTATAACTTTAATTGGAATTTACAGCTACTCTATAATATAACGAAAATTTAATAACAGATTAAATGGTAAAAATTAATAACTCCAAGTATTTTTTTTAAGATTTAATTAAGTAAGTAATTGAGGTGCTATGCAAGTAATGGTTCAAAACAAAAAAAGGAAGAAAAAATAATAAGTTTAGTTGTGAACAGGGTGTTCAGAATGGAAAAAAAAACAAAAAAAAAAGATGCACTGCAAACTATCTAACGGCAATATCAAAGGAAAGAAAGAGCTCAAGCGAATAATTATAGATGAAGAATATCATTGAAATACGCAAGAAGTCTTTTCTTGTAAGTGTTTTGGGATGAAGAAGAAATTTTTAATGTGTTTGGAAGTTTGTTAAACTGCTGGCTACTTTTACTTGAAAAGATCTGCTCATATAATATTTTGTGTTATGAATAATTAATTGATCGAGTAAATTGAAATAATTCTGCAAGAAACTGAATTAATTAATAATTAATATAGGTAGAATTAAAAAAACAAAAGCACCAAACGAATAACTACAAAACTAGGAAAGAAACAACCTAAAAATTGTGTAACAAAAGGGGACACGTGCACAATTCGACGAACACAGAACAGATCATGTATAGCACGATTGAAGGACAACTAGATTTTCGTTATATTGCTTTTAACTGTACCGGCATATATTTCGATACAATAAATTATATACGACATTATTAAACCATGTACTAATTTTCATTTATTGCTTATATAGTTATTGTAGTTATTGTTTTATAGTTTATTGTCCTTTTTCAAAATACTTTCTTAAAAGTTCAATAAAATGTCTCATTTTCGAAACTTTATTTTGTACCTGTATTACGACTGTTCGCATTTGCCTCTTGAACCAATTTTGCAAAGGTTCTTTCCCAAATACAGAGTGGCGCACAAATCGTGTTACAACCAAAAATGATGATCAATGAGGACCGTTATTTAGAGATATTGCAGGAGTTTTTTTTTTTACCCAGAACCACGCTAAAGACGCATCTGTTTCGACAGCATTTGGTTCCAGCAAGATGGAGCAACTGCATGCATAGCCAGACCGGTTATGGCGGAGCTCTAACGAAAATTCAAGAAAGAAATCATTTTCAGAAACATTCCACATTCCGCTGGCCCCCAAAGTCATCTGTTCTCACTGACTTTTTTTATGGGGTTATATCAAGCAAGAAGTGCACAAATCCATACCAAAGAATTTAACGAAATTGAGACAGTTCATTAAAACAATAGTTGAGGCGACCCGACCTCAACCCTTCAGGCCGCAATGAATAATTTTCTGATCAGATAATTCATATGCGTAAATGAGTATGGAGGTCATTTGCAGTCTATCATCTTCAAAAGCAAATAGTTATATAAAATAAAATTGAATTTTCTATACAACAAAAAATAAATAAAATACAATGATTACAAAAAAAAGTGTCCGAAAGTGGTGATGGATTAATAGAAATTGTACAGAGGTGGTGATAGATTGATAGAGATGATGATTGATATGATAGCAGGGGGAGTAGCGGGGAATCCTTTAATCAATTTGATACCTCTCTCGTTGTAGTTGTGGAATGTAAAAGTTGGACTATATTACGAATTATCCAATTGCGATGGTCTTTAGGAGGACCAATTTCACAGTTGGTTTCTACCAGTGAACTGAAAATTGGAACTTGTAAGTTGAATCATATAATTCCACAGTCACGTGAAATTATATGCGATCAAACTGATCGCGAAGAAATTACAAGTGGCGATAAATAAAAGATGAGAATTAATGTATATTCAAAGGAGGTTTATTTAGGCAGCGATTTGTGCTTACAGATGTCAAATCTGATTTATAAGTGATTTTTCTCATTACAGAACTTCCGACAACAGTCGATTTTATATGTTACAATTCAGAATTCAGTTAAATTTAGTACATATATTCTCACCCAATGGAGTTAAATGACCACTTCGCTGGGAAAATTTTGAATTCATGCACAATGATCGATATAAAATCACATTTTAATGCAAAAAAAAGGGTTAATTTTAAATTTAAATACATATAATCTTAAAATTGTATTGAAGTTTACGCAAAAAGTTATTTGAATTTGTTATTGTATTGAATTGGTGCGCCAATACGACAAAAAACGTCTTTATCTCGCATATTTTAATAAAGGACCTTCTAATCCAAAATCGTTCTTAGGACTAACAAAAAAAAAATACAACAACCATGTAAACCATGTCTTGCGTGGGTACCTCAACTGATTGACCACTACGGTGTTCGTCTTAGCAGCTCGTACGGCCTCGTTTAAACTCTGCTATCAAATATTGTACAGTCGTAAACAAAGGAGCAGACTTCTCCAGAGTAGAATCTAGCTCGGGTTTAGTATAGGTTGGACTGACACCTTTCAAATGGAAATATTGAATTACAAATTACAAATTCACTGAAATTGTTTATATTTGAAGATTGAAACAAAAATACGATACTAAACAACGTGGCGCCTTGAATCTTAAAACATATGTTTTGAAGGTGGCCACTTTTTGGCAAAATAATTTATTTTCCAAACTACTGGCACCATCTATCTATACGTCGGGTGGGCTAGTGTTAAAAACGCCCTCATATTTTGGAACTTATAAATTTGTTTTGTTTTGGGTGAGTTTTCGTAAATCGCAAAAGCAAAAGCGCAGAATGCAGCTCCAAATATGAAAGGAGTTTCCATTTACAATTGACTTTGGGAATAAGCTAGGTTTACAATTGTACTTTGAGCTAACATGGAATAAAATCGTTACAATTATATCAATTTATTATTGCGGCCAAAATGTATAGTTAACACATAATGCAGGTATATTACAGTATAGTAGATTTCGACTATGAACAACTTTTTGTCAAAAAAACAAAAAAAAAAACACTGCGCGAAACGAAGCTACTCATGAAGCTGTAGCTTCGATTACATTTCTGAACTTCAATACAATTTCTTGCCTAGGCTAACCCTATTCTACCATTTCATGCGATTGGCATTAACTACTGCTTCTTATACTCAGAGTGTATTAATGGTCCCTATTTCCTACATATTAGTAAAATATGAGAAAGTAGTGATACTTAGCGAACATCTAATTAGAAAGTCACATTAATTAATTATTTAATTATCATTCTTTTTTGCAAAGCTTCGGGCACTTGGAATAACACTTCAATGTTTCACTTACTTAATCAATCAATTTCTTACGATTTCTTAACTCAGGAGGTGGAAAATCTCCTACCGTTCGTAGTATTTTGAACAGTAGCCATGAAGTTATTTGTATTAAAAGAAATATGTGTGCATTCTTACATACATATGTTTACAATACCTATGAGTTGTATTTTGCAAACGAAATCGAAATGGGAAAAATAGTCATCTCAAAGGAATGCAAAGAAGACAAATATTTGTTAAGGTCTTTGTAAATATGTCTGCTCCTTATTCCTGTTATTAGGCATAGTTAGTATATCTTTGGAAAATTCTCGCATTTTTCTTTTGTCCTGTGCCATTGATTTCGAGGTTGAATAAATACGAAGTTTATTGACGCAAAAACTATTTCTCTAAGTGTCAGATAACAATAAAATAGCGTAACAAAGAACACAACATTTTTGGGAGCAAACTCTTTGCAGATTGTTACTATTTTCACAGATTACCACTCATTTTGAAATTATTCAAAATAAGCATTTCCTTGAAAAATCTTGATGAAGATTGGGGATAGAGGGAAAAATGCAGAGAGTTCTGTATAAAGAGAAGTATAGTGGCGAAAACTTTTTGGCGATGGAAGTGTCTATTCTTACCTTCCTTATTAAACCCCAATCCTTTGAATATCATGAATCAGATACGAGTACATGGAAGAGTATATCACATTAGGTAGATTTATAGTCTATTTTTAGACTCACTGAATGTGAGCTACCGCTAAATGAAGAGTCCGATCGTCATTTTGAGAAGCTTCTACTAGACTTACTTGACTATTTAAAGCGGTTCTCACATACGACGAAGTGATCGGAACTCAAAGAAAGACTTGATGGTTATGTGGAAGCTCAAACCCTCGATCACATGCACGACAGTCGTGTAAGCTAACCACCTTTTTGCTGCTACCTTCAAAAAGTTACAAATGTATTGCCTTCAATCTCAGCTCTGAGGCAATGAGGAAGTAAATTCCAAACAATCAATTCCCAAAAGTGCAATCAAATCCCGGCAAACGCGCCACTTTCAAACCATATTAATATAGCTTAAGAACGGGGATTCTGGTAGCAGTTCGTCAGATTTTACGAGAATCATATTAGGAGATGGAGTCGACTACAGGTTAAAAACAGAAATAATACAAACTGAAGAATTTCTTAAAATTAAGACACAAATGATGTCACATATTTTGACATATTAGCACTCTAATAAAAGATAAACATAAAATATTTTGTGGTCGATTGAGTATTTCTGAAGAGCCATTGTACAGGGTGGGCCATATGAGTGTTGGCGATTTAATTCTTCAATTTCTCGGTAACGCGCTGCGCGGGGTGGCGGGGGGATATGTTGTTCGCTGCGCCGCTTCCTGGAAATTTAGTCGCCATGGAGCCGTACACGGGAGTGCAGCGTGCATTTTGTGTCCGAGCGTATTACGAAAACAATAAATCAGTGATTACTGCACGACGTTTGTATCGGCATGAACACGGTTTACACGATTTAAGTGAAGTTTCAAGCGCCAATGTGATACGAAAATGGATCAGAATGTTCGAAACAACCGGCTCAACAGTTCCAATTACGGTTCGTGGTCGCCCAGTTTCTGCAAGATCAGTCGACATTGTGGAGCGTGTTCGTGTTTCAGTTCAGCGAAATCCGCAACAGTCAACACGTAAGAGAAGTCAGTCTTTGGATGTCAAAAGAACAACTTTACGACGAATTTTGAAACGTGATTTGCATTTGAAGGCTTATAAGATTCAGATAGTCCAAGAATTAAAACCCGATGATGCCAATAACCGACTTAACTTTGTCAATTTGATGCTAGAGCGGTTCAACAATTTCAATAACGTGATTTTTAGTGATGAAGCCAATTTTCACCTTAATGGCCATGTAAACAAGCAAAATTGTCGGTTCTGGTTCGAGACTAATCCCCGACGCTTGCATGAACGTCCACTTCACAGCCCTAAGCTTGTCGTGTGGGCTGGGATAACGTCAACCGGTATTATTGGACCATACTTTTTTGGGGACGAAAGAGGGCATGCGATGACGGTTAGAGCGAACAATTGTTGCAACATGCTAGCAGACTTTTTGGTGCCAGCTTTGCAAGAACTTCAAGGCAATACCTCGAGGATGTGGTTTCAACAGGATGGGGCCACATGTC
>JAHXMU010000253.1:569095-586664 GCA_019455685.1 Philornis downsi
TGCCGCCAAGTTTCACTATTGCCGGTTACCTCCAACATCCTTCCATTTCCGTCCCTGATTATTCGGTAGTATTTGTATGTATGTGCGCTGCCATGCCGGTGTTCTACTAGTCCAAAAAGTAAATTTAATAGTGTTGTGGCAGTTCACACAACCACGTTAGTTAGAATTTGAAGTAAAACCAAACTCCAGCGAAACGTTTGTGAGAGTTTGCAAAATAAAAATTAAATCACAATTTTCATTAAAAAATCATTAGACTTTCTCGAACAATGCGACTCGCCGACGACATAACCACAAATACAAATGTGCACTTGCAGCTCATAGGTTGACCTCTCGTGTGAATAGATTTGACTGGTCGCCGTTTGCCCGCACAGCCACATGCACACACGCACACTGAGGGACTAATAGTAGTCACCAGCAGGACAAAGTCACTCATACAGACCATAATTTGTATGTGCTCCATTGAATAGCAATTTTGGAAAAGTTAATAAACTAAATTATGACATTTTGTAGCAGCTTCAGCTGCTGCCTCCTCTCCAATGCCAGAGATGGGGCAAAGCCCAAGTTCAGCAACATATGTACGTATGTACACATGAACTACGTGACAAAGTGTTCATCCAAAATACAACAGGACCTGATTGTGTTCGATTCTTGGCTGTTTCCGTAATTCGTTCGATACGAGTTCAAAATGTAATTGTCTATATATGTGTGTGTGTGTGTCTGGGTCCGTGTTTCATACATTTTGCTACACAGTGTGTGCGTGTGTAGCTCATCTCCAGCTTCCTCATACCAACACACGCATAGTTGTTACAGTTTTGCTGCTCAATTGGTCTTGATTTAACATTATTGCAGCATTTTAGGTTATTCGAGTGTCGTCCATGAAGCGTCCATGGACGAGACTTGTCTACTTGTTGTTCATTCCCTGAAGCATTCATGGAATGAACACCGACTGTGTGCGGTTGTGTATGGGCGAACGTGTGCGAATATGTTTCCACATGTGTATTTGTAGAAAGCAACACCATTTATTGGTGCCGTGTGTGTATGCGAGACTGGGAGAGAGCGAGAGAGGCAGAGACATCATACCTTTCCTAGCCTTTGGCTATTTGAGGCATGTGACAATTGAATTAGTTTAACACAGATTGAACACAATTACATACAATCTTTCGATTATTTACGTTAATGTTATTAAATCTATTGGTTTCTTACTTAAAGATTGTTGAGAGATTGAAAAAGTTTTCCAATCTGTGGACAAGATTATGATGATACATCTTTGGCAAGGCAACAACTTGGGCTAATATTCTGTAGAGATTATGATATTAGGCTGTATCAGAATTGCTCTTTGATAATTTTAAGGCATACAAATCTACACATATCAAAATATGCGAACATAAAGATTGGAAGGTGAAGCAAGGGAAACATTGTGAAATGTAAAGGGGCGAATTAAGTGGAGGAAGTCTGTGAAATATTAATGAGATTATATGTATAGTTGCAAAATAAGGATTAAATAAAGGATAAAGGATTAAATAAATAAAAGATTAAGGCAAGAATTAAAATGCATCAAGTCAGAGGATTTGAATCAACGAAACTAATTTTTTTAACGAAACTCTAAATTTCCCAATTTTATAAATTGAAAAAAAAAAACATGAAAAAACGCAAATAGCTTTTAATAATTGGAAGTATAAATAAGTCTAAGCTGCTTTTTTACTTAAGTATTTGCGTTGGTCCGCAGCAATAGAGGCAGGTAAAGAGTCGTAATTATTTATTTTTTTAGTTAATAGAAATAAAGGCTGTCAAAACAAGAACGCAAGATGATGCAGCAATTGAATTGTTTCTCTGGCTGTAGGACATGTGGCGCCGTCTTGTTGAAACCACATGACCTCCATATTCATTTCTTCGATTCTAGGCACGAAAAAACTATTTATCATTACACGATACCGAACACCACTGACTGTTTGCGCTTGACACGCCTCATTTTCGTAAAAAAAGGTCCAATGATTCCTCCAGCCTAAAATCCACACCACACAGTGACACGTTGAGAATGCATTTGCTTCTCGTGAATCACTCGAGGATTTTCCTCACACCAAATGCGGCAATTCTGCCTATTGACGAATCCATCAAGATGGAAATGGGCCTCGTCACTGAAGATGATTTTATGGCAAAATCAGCATTTTCATGTTGTTTCTCCAATACCCAATTAACGAACTCCCTTTGCTGTCCATGGTCAGCTGGCTGGCTTCAGTTCCTGAGTCAATTGAACTTTGTATGCATGAAGATGCAAATCTTTCCTTAAAATTCGCTGCATAGTGGATTTGGAGACACCAATTTGCTGAGCTCGGTGTCAAATTGAGGTGGATGAAGCTTGAGAGACATCATCACGTACAGCTGCGACATTTTCGGTCGATCGACCTGGTCGAAGACGCGTTGTTGTCGTTACATCACTAACAGACCCAGTTTTGGCCAATTTATCCATTAATCTCTTTACAGTTGACTCTTTTGGAGCATTATTGTGACCCCAAATTGATCGCAATTTGCGAACTGTAGCCGCAAAACTTTCACCATTTTGGTAAAACAATTTCTCAATGAGAATGCGCTCCATTTTTAACAACATCGTAGCTTCTACTAGCAAACAATAACAATTTAACAATAACAATAACGACAAATTTAAATATAGCGTTCTTGTTGGGTAACCCTTTATTATAAAAATGGTATTATTCGTAACAAAAATTTACGTAATTTTGCGTCCAAAAAGTAAGATAAGTTTTATTTTTTTTTAATTTTTTTAGCCTCCAAATCTTTCTCACCGCTTTCAACTTCTACCTCTCTGGACGCAATACACTAATACGAATGTTTCTTCTTAATACTCGGAACATGCCAAATAATTATTTTCCGGTACGCCTTTCAGAGTGCTTTTCACACTGAATCCCTTCAATCGACTCTAAATGAAGCCTCTGTCGTCAAAATGGTTTCCCCGTCCCATAAAATTAGGAGTAGCAAAAGACACCTGGTGCTAAATCAGGCGAATAAGGTGGTTATGGAACGATGTTGGTTGAATTTTTAACGAAACACAAACGTTTCACTGGAGTTTGGTTTTATTTCTAATTCTAGTCAACGTGGTTTTCGGAGTAGAACACTGGCATGGAAGCGCAGATACATACAAACACAACCGAATAACCAGGGACAGATATTAGAGGATATCGGAAGTGGCTGGTAGTAGTCAAACTTGGGTGCAGTGACAGCACTTGATAGGGAGTACAAATACGAGAATAAATATATGGATAAAACCGTCAACATATCTTCGAGACGAGTATACCAACATAAAAAAATTATAGTCGAAAGTCGAATGCACGTAACCCGCTAAATTTGAAAAATAGATCGAATTATTTTTTGAACACACCTCGTAAGTCTCCCACACTTTTTTATGTCAAAAATTTGTCGTTTATTGTGGAAAAAACGGTGCATTACGTGTTATTCAAAATATTGTCCAAGGCCAGCCACTACTTTTTCTCACTTTTCTGGCAGCATACGAATAGTACATCGATAGAAAACCTAATTTTTATTCCTTTTTTGAGGTTATTCAGAAATCGATCCAATTTTTTGTTTCTTCATATGATGTGAATCCTTGCCTAGACAGATTATGTGTCACGAATCGTAACAGGCGATCATATTAAAAAAGATCGTGTGGTGAAAATAGCAAGAGGGAGAGGACTTCTTCATTAAGGATTCCTCCTTAGGTTTTAACAGGCTTCGAGCATTATCATGCTATAGGAAGAGGCAATGCAGTGTGAGCTGGAACTATCTCGTAATGCAAAAAACCAAAAATCCTCTGCTTCCTCGGCTTCTTTTTGTGAATATCTTCACGTATAACAATAATATTCCTGATTGACAGTTTGGCCTAGAAGAAAAAAACTCATCACGTACACTAATCAGAGCCTAAATGCAATTTTTGAACGACTTTTGTTATCGCGGAAAAGAATAATTAATTATCCAAACGTTTGTAATAAAAAAATTAAAACTCAAAAAAATTGTAGGTTTTTCCCGAAATCAGGTTTACTACGGGGGGAAAATTACCTTCGGATATTTCGCTGTTAAACCAGCGAAGTAATTAATCAAGCAATTTGTTTTGACATTTCTTTTCATTCTTCGTTATAATTCAGGGCAGCTTATAAGGGTAACAATTAAAACTTACGAACTATAGGAAGACTCGCTTGCTTTTAACAGTTCGCAATAAATAACACCGACCTGGCTCCACCAAATACAGAGGATAACCTTCGTAGTCTGAATATTCGGCCGTATTCGACCATATGTCTTGGCTTGACTTATGACGTTTACGTTATGGCAGAATTGTCACCTATTGGCAAACAGCGAGAACTTAGTTGTGTACCTAATATTTATAAATTATAGCCTGTTTAATGGTGGTTCAAATAAAAAATCTTTTAAATTAATATCAAAATAGTGTACAAAATCAGTATAGCTTAGTTAGATAGGTACAGCTTACAATGACTGATTGGACGAGAATTGTTAGAATGTCAGAAACAAAATGCTATGAAAGTCCAATTTTGCAACCAGTGTGGTAAATCGAGAAACGAGGGATGACATTTAAGAGCTCTCAAAAGTTTCTCTGCACAAAAACTGCACAGAATCTTTTGACACAAGATCAGCATTGAAAAAGTTATACCCTAAAAGCATGATTTGTATGGATTTCTTCGAAAAGGCACCGATTGCGGAAGACTTAATTCGGAGTCAAAATGTTTCATTTCATTTAGTCATACAATGTGATGTAGGAAAGCCAAAAAGGCCCATTATATAACATCACAAATAAAATATGGAATTCGTTAGTACAATATTAAATATCAAAAACAAAAAAAAAACAAAAAAAAAAATAAAATAAAATACAAAGTTGAAAGTTTAAATGTTATAGGCAAAGTATATTTTATGGTTCTCCAACCAAATGCAATTATGAAGCAAACGAAAAAAAACCAAATGCCGATAATGAGCTTATAAAGCAAAATAGTCTACAGAAATTCGCTTAATGCAAACCTAATATATTTGTGTTGAAAAACTTGATTTGAATTAGCAAAATTTCGTGGATGTAGAGGAAGCCGATACTAAGCTCTGCAAACGTGCAACGTAAAAGATTTTAAGAATATATTATTTGAGCAACATAGTTCCCGCTGTTTGCCAATAGATGGCGCCAGCTGTAAGTGCTAGTCGATTCTGTTATTACCCAAAAGTCACTAGTCTGGCTTAGGCATATGGTAAACATACCTCCTAGACACAATAGTGATTTTCGTTTGACGCCATATTCGGGAAGTCATATGCGGGAAGTATTGATTTTCATCTTTCAATCGAAGAAAGCGGCACTGAATTGACGACACTGTCAGACACAGATAGAGCCATTTCCAAGCATGCGTTGGAAGCAAAGAGTTGAAGCCAAGGGGTGTTGAGCGTCGTTTTTTCGCCTGTGAACAACTGCTTCAGCGACAAGAAAGGAAGGGGTTTCTTCATTGTGTTGTAAAGGGTGATGACAAATTGATTCATTACAGCAATCTAAAGAAAACAACGTCAGGGGCTGGCCGATCATGCTTCTACGTCTTCTGCTCAGCCAAATATTTACGCTGCAAAGATGATTCTCCGTATTTGTGGGACCAGATCGGTTTTAGCTGTCGGCCGAGCTGTTGAAACCAAGTGAAACCATCTCTGCAGATCGGTAGCGACTTCAATTAATGCGATTGAGCCGAGCTCTGCGCGAAAAACGCCCATAATATGCGGGAGGGACGAAAAAGTGATTCTTGAGTGTGAGAACGCTCGGCCTCATGTGGCCAAGCCCGTTAAAACCTACCTGGAAATGCTGAAATGGAAAGCCTTACCCCGTCCGCTATGTTCTTCGGATATTGTGCCGTCCGATTAACATTTGTTCCGTTCGATGGCAAACTGGCTGGCCAGCAGTTCCACTAATATGACGACATCGAGAAATGGCTAGATTTGTGGATAGTCTCAAAAGATGAAGTGTTTTACAATGACGGAATCCAAGATTTGCCAGAAATATGGGAAAAAGTAGTAGCTAGCGATGGGCAATACTTTCAATGAATCATTTGTGAACATGTTTTGATAATAAAGTTTTTATAAAAGAAAACAGCGAAAACTTAGTTGCGCGATTAACAAAAGAACCTGATGTAAGAGGAATTACAAGTTGTGGATTTTCAGTTGATCTAGTGAGCCTGAATCTACTTCACAGTAAAGGTGATGAACCCAATATTACCGATTTATATAATAAAATGATTTAATAATTCGAAATTTAACGTAATTCGTTAAGGGAGCACGTAAAAAACGTATAGTATAATGAGATATATGATCATAACACCTCAAACTATACACATACATACCTTACAACCATATTAAAAATCCTCTCAATTTTCTTAAGGTAACCAAGATTTGTTCCCGAAAAAACTTCAATGCCTTACTTAAAGTGAGACCTCAGCAAGTCATGCGCTAGCCTCTCTTTAATATGAATTGGAAGGAGTATATTCATATTGTACAACTTCTGCGGAGTTAAAAATGTCTTTGGAAATAAAGAAACAATATGAGCATGAAAATCAAGTTGTTTATTAACTGTTATGCCGAGCCACTTTATTTCATCTGCAAACTCAATACTGTTTTCATTAATGTTGATGTCAAAATTCTGAAAACATTGAAATGCCGAGACAAAAAAAAATAGCTACAGTTAATATAAAGATTATTATCATTTAACCAATTATTTATAGCACTCACTGTGTTATTGATACTACATTGTAAGTTATTTACTGAACTACTCCTGAAAAAAGATGGATCGCATCAACCTATAAAAATGGATAAAAACAGCTATCGCGAATAACCTCAGCTAAACCATTAATATCCAATACAAACAGTAGTGGACTCACAATCGATCCTTGAGGAACACCACACTGCACACTAATCATATCTGAAAAATAACCATTCATGGAAATGAATTGTAATCGACCCGAAAAATAGGAACAAACCAATGTGCAGCCTGTGCTAGAAAACATAAAATTAGGCATTAGTTTGTAAACAAGCTTAGTATGGTCCACTCTGTCAAAAGCCTTAGATAAGTCGAGACCTACAAGCACTCCTTAATCATGATTATTTATCGTCTCTCTAATAGTATCTGTTAAATGGAGCAAATAAGTAGTGGCATTAAAACCTCTTCTACATCCATATTGCCTGTCAACAATCATGCTCTGATTTCAGAAACATTTCGGCTTTTGCCTATACGTAAAATCATTATATGGCTCCTAATCCATCCACTTACGACTCAGACACAATAAATACTCAAATTACACTTTTAACAAAATTAAATTTTCATATTTTGGTTTCGTCTAATATGAAAAACTTTAGGTATTTTAAAACAAGAAAAATAAATTTCAAAATAGTTGCCCACATTATAATAGTCTGACCAAAAAGAAGGTCAAGTTTTCAATATAAATTACACAATTTATCAAATCATATTGATATCATGAATATCAAAAATATATCAAATATCAAAAATATATCAAATATTAAAAATATTTGTTCTAAGTTGTGTCAAATTTTACATCAGAAACGTTGTTAGCGCTTGAGCGATGCTTAGTTTTGAAGGATGCATAAAATGATTTTGGTTATTTTAACAATATGTAATTTTGTTGAGCAAAGACTTTGCATTCATTTCTCTTTGCGTAATGGAATTTATGTTGCAGAACAGAACAGATTTTGTTGGGAAGACCATCAAACTCTACCGACGAAAATCAGATATATGTTAGATATCAGAGATTTACTACTCAAAACCCCTCGATTAACAATTGGAAAACTTGCTGATGATGTTGGGATTTCAGTAGATATTTTGGGTCCCCGAAACGTCAAATCTAGATTGGAGTTAAAATCAATTAATTTTTGTGAAAAATATAATTTTTGTGACGAGAATCATTGCTGGCATCAACACGTTATAAAATATTGCATTACGGTAGATGAAACTTGACTCTACGCCTATGACAACAGATTAATTGAGTAAATATCATACAAAAGTGAGACAAATCTAAAAAGATAGCGCCAAAATCATTCAAAAATGGAGATTGAATCTTATGCCACATATACATGAACCTGTTCTTTGTTCACTATCTCACACTGAGTTGGCCCTTCGAGGGTTTTTTCTCAAAAATACAAATGATATCACTCCCCAACCAAGGTATTTTTCTGATTTCGCATTGTGTGACTTTCCACGATTTTTAAAGTAGAAGTGATATTTTGGGTCCCCGAAACGTCAAATCTAGATTGGAACTAAAATCACTCAATTTTTGGGAAAAATATAATTTTTGTGACGAGATCATTGCTGGCATCAACGCGTTATAAAATATTATATTACCGTAGATGAAACTTGACTCTACGCCTATGACCACAGGTCAGTTGAGTGAATATCGTACAAAAGTGAGACAAAACTAAAAAATGGAGATTGAATAGTACGCGTCATTTGCATGAAGCTGCTCTCTGTTCGCTATCTCACACTGCGTTGACCCTTTCAGAGTTTTTTCGCCAAAAAAAAATCAAATGATATCAATCCAGAATCACTATATTTTTCTAATTTCGCATCGTGTGTCTTTCTGCGATTTCTAAACTAGACTTCGTTTTTAGTCAATGGAAGAGATTCAACGTGAATTAGAGCGCGCTCTGTCGGCCACAATGCGACTTAAAAAGTTTGACATGCTTCGAGGATTGGAAAGAACGTTTGCATTAGTGTATGGTGTTAGGGGGGAATACCTTCAACGCAACGAACCGGATTTGGGCGAATAAATAAAGATTTTCTGAAAAAAAAACAGTAACAACTCATAAGCGAGCAAAATTGATGTGATATACAAAACCTACCTACCTAACCTACCTCTTGCACGGGTTAAAACCATCTCTGAACCTCTTTCGGCATTTTCTACAACTTCCTGTCAGTTACTAATTAATTAAATGTGATGTATATTTTATTGCAAAAGTATTATAACATACCTATCCAATATACATCTTAATGAAACCGCTCTAACTTTGGGCATGTTTAAAGAATACTAAAAATTTGTTCCGATGAATTTGTTTCATTGAAAAAATCATATATTATGTACGAGAAATTGTTTTTGCTACGTCTGTCTATCTTGTGAAGATCCCATATATCTGCCATATTAATGAGGACAAAACTCCATGGTGAAGGGTGTGTAATCTTCGACCGAAACAAACTTTTGGCGAATACCCAGCTTTGTGACTTTTCACTTGCGTTATGCCCCCAACGGTCGATAAGTCCAAAATATAATTTTTAAAAAACGCAAGTCAAATACAAAGTTTAATACCTCTACACATTAGAATTTACATTTCCCATTTTCTACATTCCTTAAACATACAACACATCCTGCTGCTCCATCCTCAGTAGGGAGATAACAACGCACATTATTCAAACAGTAGCCATAGTAGCAATTATTTTGAAATCTCTTGTCTTGCACTCATTCAATACACATTTTGAGGGTCAGCTTGAGCATCGAATGAATCACATTATTTCAGTCTGTGTGTCCTTGTGTGTGTTCGCGTAAATCTCCAATCTTCCCCTCGTCCTTCCTGGCTGAATCAGACCCGCACATCAACCATTGCTATTTAAATAAACATAATTGCACTTAAAATGGTAATAAATGCTTTAGCAATCTACACAGGAAGTTGTTAAAACACTCCCTAAAGGTCAAATTCAAATGATTCTACTGCAAATAACATCAACTCTCCCGAGTAAGTTTTCAAATGGTTTTTGTCGTTTCTGGCCCCCATACGATGATGGCGATGGCAATGGCAATGGTAACGACGATGGCGGTGCTACCAGCTATGGCAACAGCAACAGCAGCGATAGCTTTCTGAAGTGCTCAGTAGTCCGCATTCATATTTGTGCTTGTTTGTTATGGCCCCGGCTCGAAAAAGCGAAAAAACGCACTTGTAAAAGCCAAAAGTTTAAACTTAAGGGGCGGCAGCAGCCACTCGCTGGCTTAGGAAGTTACGTTGGGGTCTGGTGGCCGGCCACTGACTGGTTGTGTATATTTGTCTGGTTTATGGCTTGTTCCAAAATTGTACATACGCCTTACGACAGACAGTTGGAAATGTGGACGGACACACAAGCGGTCGGACAAAAACTCTGTTCGTATAGACTTGTTTCAGCAAGTTGTTCTTTTTTATAAACATACAATAATAAAAAGTATTAGTGCGAGAAGTTTGCTGTTGCTGCTAGCTGATGATATTTGTATAGTCCTTTATGGAATTTGCTTTTGGAGGCAGCCCAGCATGCCGCTGTTAAAAAACACTTAAATTTACATAATTTGCCAACTTTGATGTCTCTTTGCCGCTCGCCTCGAAGTTGCCTGAAAAAAAACGTTCTCTGCAACCACACAGCTTCTGAGCCTTGACAAACATGGAGTTTATTTTTATGGGAATGCACGTTTACAACACTGTCAACAGTTTTTGGTGTGTTATCAACAAAATGTTGTTGCCAGCTCTCTTTTTATGCGATTATTCAGAGTTTTTTTTTTGTTTCCTCCATCTTCCATCTGGCTCATCATACTTTTAACGTTTGCACAAAATTTCTCTATTAAAACCAACCGCTATTACGAAAACAAGAAAATGTTACAGCCGGGGCAAAACTTCTTCATAACTTTGGAGACATGAGACACATTTCTGAATACCATGAAATATGTGTGGCAGTCGCATGTGAGTTCATTACTATGTCAGCTACTTGCATCAGTTCGCTCGCTTGTTGATTTTAAACGAAATCGTCATTAATTCAGTTCTGAATTTAAGGTAAAACACGATGACAAAGTATGGCAATGCATACAAACGTATGACATCTATATGGCGAACCTTGGGCGAAAATTACAGATTTGGAAATTCTCAAGTTCCCCTTGAATTTGCGCTTGTATTAAAAAAAAGGGCCAATTAATTTGTTGACAAGTTTATCAGTCCGATAATATTCTCCAAGATCCCATAAATTGTATATACTCTTAATCGCTTTGACTTGCTCGATTCAAATACGAAACCAACAAGCCGGTTTTTTTTTGTCCGCATAATGGATTTCTCAAAAGTGGGGCAATGTTTTTGATTAAGAGATTAATCCAGGTGTAATCTCAAGCGGTGTTGTTGATGATGGTGGTGATGCAACTTTGTAGAGAGATAGTAGACTGTATATGGGATTGGTTGGTGGGATTGGAAATAGAAAGGTACAGGAATAGAGGTGAAGCTCGAAAATTCTATCAAAAGATAAGAAATATAGGGCTCCCCTTCTGTAAGGACAGCGAGGGAAATCTAGCCACAGAATGAACGCAGAATGTGCTGCAACTATGGAGAGAACATTTTTATAAGCTCTTAGTTCCGGATGGCAGCACAAGTGAGGAAATCACCGCAATTATCGACGATGGCAAAAATTGCCCAGCTCCGATCCAAACAGAGATCAGAACAGCAGTATTGCGGCTTAAGAACAACAAAGCTGCGGGCGCTGATAGCCTGCCAGCTGAGCTGTTTAAAACTGGTGGCGATGAGCTAATAAACAGTCTGCATCAGCTCCCAAATACGATTTGGCTCGAGGAAAACATGCCCGATGATTGGAATTTGAGTGTACTGTGTCCTGTGTCCTGTTTTTAAAAAAGACAATCCAAATTTTTGTAAAAACTATTGCTGTAGCACTCTTTTACCCATTGCATATAAGGTTCTGTCGAGTGTAATATGTGAAAGACTAAAGTTGATTCTAACTGACCTGATTGGACCTTATCAGTGTGGCTTTAGGTCTGGCAAATCAATAACTGACCAGATAATCAATTACAAAAAATTCTGGAGAAGAGCTAAGAAAAACAGATCGACACGTACCATCTTTTTGTCGATTATAAAGCTGCTTTCGATTGCTCGATATGGCACGAACTGTATGAGGCCGTGTCCGAGTTTGGAAATCCTGCGAAGCTTATTCGTCTTTGTAGGATGACACTGACTGACACAAAGTCTTCAGTAAAGATAGTCAAAGATTTTAGCGAGCCTTTTTACACAAAATGAGGATTTAGCCAGGGCAACAGTCTATCGTGCGTCCTCTTCAACATACTGTCGGATATGATTATGAGGAAAGCTGCAATTAACACAACTGGCACCATCTTTAATAATAGCCATATATTACTAGCATATGCAGGTGACATAGACATTATTGGCCGAAAACTACGAGTTGTTACTGCAGCCTTCTCAAGCATCGAGAAGAAAGCAGCGAAAATGGGTTTGGTGGTAAACGAGGCCAAAACAAAGTTACTGGTTTCAACGAACAAAAAAGGTTTCAAAGAACTGTAATTTTGAAGTGGTGGTAGAACTCATCTACATCGGTTACGCTGTAAACAAAACGAATGATGTCAGCAAAGAGACACAGAGGAGAGTATTGCTTGCTAATAGATGTTACTAGAGACTAAGTAAGCGATTCAATGATAAAGTTCTGTACCAGATGTTGGTTCTACCCGCCTCGTTATATGGCACAGAATCCTGGGTTATGACGCAAACGGATGAATCAGTACTGTATCGGTATATGGGCCCATCATTGTTAACGGAGAGTGTTGGGGTCGCATGAACAATGAGCTGTATGAGCGATATGGCGACATCGACGTGGTCAAACGCATTAATATACAGCGATTGTGTTGGCTGAGTCATGTTGTGCTGATGGACCCAAATGCTTCGGCATGGAAAGTTTTCGGCAACGAACCCGATGGAAGGCGCAGAAGAGGGCGACCAAAATTCCATTGGACCAATGGAAGCTTAGTGTGACGAATTGGAAGAGAAGCGCAGAAGATCAAAACGCTTGGAATTATTTTCTATGGGCGGCGTATAGTGGATAAGGATGTCTATTCCATGGATGGATGGATTAGTAAAAATTGCTTGACATTAGCCGAAAGATATGCCAACATCATCAGCAACCTCTATAATAGTGATTCGACGATTATCCAAAATCATTTTCTTCACTGCTTCAATGTTTTCATCGGCTATTGACGTGCTCGGGCGTATATATAGTATATGTATATAGCGAAATTCAATTAAAGATCGTGCTTTTGTAGTAAGAGTAGGACGAATTTATAATACACTATCAAGTCGTTTAAAATGTTTTAAATTATGTCCTGACTCTTACAAAATGCACATTCTACAAAAATTCCACACTTTTCGGCAAAATTTTGTTTTCTATTAAATTGTGACCAGCCGTTTTTTACGTTCTGATTATCTTAGATTTCTAGATTACATACCGATTAACTTCTAAATTAACCTTTTTCGTATTTTTTTTTTTTTTTGTCTTTAATAATCATATGATCTGTAAAATCACATTTTATTATAAATTTAATATCTAATTTTTATCACGTCTTTTTTTTAAATTTATATTTTTAAGAAGATTAAATGTAACATACGAATTGTTGCATATTGTAATTAACATATAATTGGCCAGAATGTTTTATATTACAAGCTAAATAAATAACTGCAAATAAATATATATGTTTGCTAACTATTCATGTACAAATAAATATAAGATAAAGAACGACCTTAACGCATTGAAAGCATATTTGAGGCAACAAACATGTACGAAATATTTACAAATTTAAATATTATTTAAGAGTATAAATAAGTATGTAAAAAGAAGAAACGTGTAGCATATATAAAAGTATGTGAACACATACATATACATATTTTGAACTCATAAAATACTCCTCAGGATTATTCCGCAATTACACAAGAAGCGTTTCAAGTTTTTGTAAAAGGAAATCTTTTACTTACGATATTCTATTTATTCTTTTCATATTTATTAGAAAATTGTTCTACTTTAAACTACGCAAGTATTCAATATGTTGTTTAGTAGTTTCTAATCTACCTGTACATTTAAGTGCTGTTAGATTTTGTACATGTTTTGTTTATAAAGACGATTGGTTCTGGCAAAAACTAACCTAAACTAATAGTCAAAAATGTTTAAACTCTTAAAAACATCTAACATTAATTGATGTTTATAAAACCCATACATAGGCAATATGGATGTACCAGCATTAACATACAACGTTATACAGGGTGGCGCAATAGAACGTGCATATTGCATCATCTTTTTTTGCGGGGTAGAAAAGGCTCAGGCGGGGGGGCGCCTACATCGTTGGGTTGGCGGGCTCATGGAGTTTTAGTCGCTATGAATCACTTCGACGAGAAGCATATATTCGTTCATATATTGCTACTAGGCGACTATATTGTGCTGAATATGGGCTACGGCGAATTAGTGAGGCTCCGAGTGTTAATTTAATTAAAATATGGGTGAAGAGACCGGTTCAACATTTAAACCACAAGCAAATGGTCGCCCAAGAACATCTAGGACCGAAGACAATGTTGAGAGAGTTATGGAGTCAGTACGAGGAAATCCACAAATGTCGACTCGCAAGAGATCGTCTGTCTTACAATTATCGCGACGAAGTTTGCAACGAATTTTAACATTGGATGTTAAATTGCATCCACATAAGCTGCAATTAACACAAGAATTGAAAGAGTCTGACTTCATAGCAAGGCTCGCATTTGCTAATGAAATGCTTAATCGATTTTCCAATTTTGACAATATCCTTTTCTCTGACGAGGCTCATTTCCTTATGAATGGGTTCGTAAACCGCCAAACTTGTCGTTACTGGAACAGTGAAAATCCCAAAATCAAACACCAGAAACCATTGCATAGTCCTAAAGTGACAGTATGGGCAGCAATCTCTGGCAGAGGAATAATTGGTCCTTTTTTCTTCGAAAATGCGCGGGGCCAAAACGTCATGGTTAATACGGAACGCTATGTTGAGATGTTGGACGGATTTTTGGCTCCAGAAATTGAAAGTTCAAGAATAGTGAATTCCAGAATTTGGTTCCAACAAGATGGAGCTACCTGTCACACATCAAATGACTCCATGGCGGTGGTGAAGCAGATGTTCCCTGGCAGACTGATTTCGAAAAGAGGTGATATCCCATGGCCCCCCGTAGTCCAGACTTGACGCCTCTTGACTTTTCTTTGTGGGGATACCTCAAACACAAAGTCTACAGTAATAATCCAAGAAACATCGTTCAGCTCAAGGAGAATATCCGTGTCGAAATGGCAGCCATTACATCAGTATTACTGAATAAAGTTTTCAATAATTTTCGTTTGCGGTTAGAGGAGTGCCGTCGTAGAGAGGGTCACCATTTAGATGATGTTATTTTTAAACAGTAAACTCCATTTATTACTCTACAATGCCTTAGATTTATTTTAACCATACCTTTTGTATTTATTTTTTAATCTATTTTTTAAATATGCACGTTCTATTGCGCCACCCTGTATTTGAAGGAGAATTTAGTGAATTGTAAATTATTTTCAGTGCTTTATTTTGCCTAATCTGCAATAATTTCAAAATATTTGTTCTTTTGCAATCATATATTATTGATGTGTAATTTAGGTGACTTTAAATTAGGGCTTGATAAATCAATATTTTGGTTTCCATATTTAATTTGAATTATATTTTGTATAATATACTAATAGCCGACACTATTTTCGATTTAATTTCAGTTATATGTGAATCCCAAGAGAGATTACTTTGCCAAGTAATCCCTAAGTAGTTAACTTCATGGCTTTTAGTAATTATATTCCCATCAACGAAAACACTAAAATGGTTATTTAATGCATTGGCATGTGGTCCAAATCGTATCAATTTAATTTTATTTTGATTTAGAACAAATTTGTTTAATTTAGTGTATTCAACTACAAGGGCAATATCCCGTTCCATGTTAATTTTCAAAGTCAAATCATAACTGTATGGGTAAAATAAACAAATGTCATCTGCAAACACTTAAATTTTATTAACAAGATTCAAATTACAAATAACATTCAATATTTGCCATTTAATATCGGTTTACGCGTACAAATTGTGCCCTATTTTGAAAGTAATTTTTAAATAATTCCAGCTTCCTCCCTGCAATTCCATACAGTGAGCACATTTCGTTTAGACGAGTAAATACTTTTGAACATTCCGGTCAGTAAAAGTTATAAATGTTAATGTAGGTTTACGTAAAATAGAGTTTTAATTGTTCTACTTAACTTCCGCATAAAAAATAAGTAAAGCATTTTTCTCACATTTAATTAACACTAATGACATTTCTATTGAGTTAATATTTGGTGTTGCCTCCTCTGTTTATCAACACTTCGTAAATGCGTTTTTTCATACTATTTATCAAATTTTCCAATTCATTTGAAGCAACTTCGAGCATCATTATAAGGCTGCGTTAGGAGAGGTGCTTTCATTGGTTTCCTGTAAACCAGGTTTGGTGAAGCTGCCAAAATAATTCGAACACGCCACTTTCCAATTCAAGAGTATGAACAATTTCAGCAGCACTCAACTTGTTTTTTGTAGCCAATGAACGAATTTGGTTAACCTGCTGCTTTGAAACCTTCGTTAGACCTTTCGTTGGCGGTTTTTTCCGTAATCGTCTTTCATTTTCATAAAATTTCGCATGACCTTTTCAGAACGTTTAATTTCGGTCGGCCACTACCGACTTGGCAGCGACCTCGATTAAATTCTACTACCCAATATTTTGCGGCCATAAACGAAACAGCAAACTCACCCATATTGGAATCTAGCTCGGTTTTAATATTGGTTGGACTAAAACCTTTCAAATGGAAATTTTGAATTGCATAACGGTGACAAATTTTTTCCATGTTTACAAATTCACTGAGATCGCTCCTCTCGGATTTGTTAGCAACCTCGATGTGTGGATACCTCACTCTCTTACCGAGGCCAATCGCCTGAATCGCATTGACGTCCTAAGAATAACCTAAGCATAAGAAATAGCAAGGCACCATTTCTGAAGAACCTCATCAAAGGGGATGGAAAATCGATAGTCTACAACAATGTAACGCTGAAAAGATCATGGGGGAAACCAAATGAATCCTCTCAATCCACCTAAGATGTGGGCCTTCACCCCAGGAAGGCAATGTTGTCGATTTGGTAGGATATCAAAACAGCAGTCTTTTTTGAGCTTCTCCCAACAAATCAAATGATTAATGCCGACTACTATATCGCACAATTAGATAAGTTGAAAGCGGCATTGGAAGAACAAGGGCCGAGGCTCGTCAATCGGGGAGACGTCACACAGTGCTTTGTCCCATAGACAAAAATAAAAAAAAAAATTGTCCCAAAATATAATGAAAGTTATAATAATCTAGAGATAACAATACAAAAGAAATAAAATTGAAGGAAATAGTTTCGTTTGACTCTCCTACACTTCACCAGAGGGCGCTAAAGTTAGTGAAATTTAAGCAAAAATCAATGAATTAAAAAGTAAATTGTATTGCTTTATGAAAATAATTCCCAAAAATTTATTTTTTTAAGAAGGAGCGTAAAATTTGGATTTTTATGTTATCTAGTGTGAGCAGAACTCGGAAAAAATAAATCATGTGTTGAATATGTTAACCGGAATTATTTGTAATCGCTGGAAAAAAATGTATTTTTCAAAAAATTTTCAAAAATTACAAAAGTTTGATGGAATTTAAAAAAAA